>LPNX010500975.1:159435-169522 GCA_001517045.1 Pseudotsuga menziesii | reverse complement strand
GGCATTTGTGTGGTTTTGTACAAAGTTACGGATATGGCGTGCATCCTCAATAAGGGTGCCAATCCATGTCACATCCGAAGCAATGGCTTTCAGTGCTAAATACAAGGAATGGACAATGCAAGGTGTCCAAAAAACCTGTAAGAGCAATAAAAGCATGTATCAATGACTCTACAACACTAACATTGCAATGACCAAATTCAAACAATGAGCAAATTAGAAATGAAAGAATGAACATACCTGTGGATATTTAGCTTCCACAATCATGCCAGCAGCCTTGCAAACAGGTGCATTGTCCGTGATGATTTGTACACACGAATCAACACCTGCTTCTTCAATGGTTTTGATGAATAAATCACCCATAAATTGTGCATCATTGTATTTCCCAAGAGCATCCACCGCTTTCAAGAACAACGGTCCATTTTGGGAAGATACCATGAAATTGATGAGTGGATGGCGTGCAAGATCCGTCCATCCATCAGAAACAATACTCACTCCAGATGAGGGCCATGTTGCTCTAATTGGCTCAAGGATTTTATCTACCTCCTTTGCTTTAACCAACAATGTGGTTCTAAGCTTCTCTGAACCAGGAGGCACATAACCACTTGAAGCTCGTTCCAAGATAGTTCGAACCATCTCAAAATACAATGGTGACCGTGCAACATTGAATGAGATGAAGTTGAGGTAGAAGAAAAATGCAATGGTAAGGTCTACCTCTTCTCGCGCCTCTTGTTGGAAAATCCTATCCATTGGACCACCTGTAGATTGCCTCTTTCTTGTTTGATAAGTATCTCCACGCCCATGAATGCTAGGTGGAAATGGAGTCTTGGTGCTAGAGGATTTCCTCAAAAATGGAAGAGGATCATCCTCTTTTTTCTTGCTTGCTGCTGCCACCTTCCCTAAGCCAACATTATCCTCTCTTTCCATATCGCTCCTTTGGTTAGCAGTCACCGCTTTGCATGAAGAAATCCCACAAGAAGGAAGGGCCAACAAATGGCCCTTAACCCGGAAATATGTGCTCATGAACTCATGGTTGCAAAAATTGCATCTCCAAGACACATTGCCTCCCCCACCAAGCTTTGCCCCAGGTCCATCTTTCCTTGTCACATACTTCCACAAAGGGTATTTTTTTTCTTGGGCTTGTTGTCTTGCTAAAACAGAGTTATATGGACTCTGGAGTATGAGCTCCACTAGCAGCCGATGGAGCACTTGACGGAGGAGAACCGGTTGTGCTTGGTGGAATAGGAGGGGAGGCCCTAGATGGTGCATTTCTCCCTTTCCTTTGACCCCTACCTCCTCCCCTAGCTGATTGAGACATTCCTTTTCTTGTGTGATGGTTGAGCTTGCAATCCTCTCCACAAATCCGCCGGAATGCACTTGGAACCGTTTGGAAACAATGGATAGCCTTCAAATCTCCTTCAAAACTCCTTCACCTGCACATAAAACTCACTCTCAATCAATTGCTTCCTTCCAAATGACAAATAGAAAGACAAAAAATTGAATTTAAGTGAACCCGACTATCTTTTTCTGCCGGTCACGTGTCCTGTTTTCCGGGTACGTGTCCGGTTTTCAGGACACGATGGAAGTTCATGTCCGATTCGTTGGAAGTTCGTGTCCGGATTTAGGATCCGACCGAAAGTCGAATCGGTCTCGTGTCGGACACGAATCGTGTCCGATTTGATCCCCACGGGACACGAGGGGGCTAGAGGACGAATCCGGTTTCATAGCATACTAGGTTCTAGGTCAAAAAGTCATGTCATGTAATAGATCCAAAGAAGAATTATGCTTGCATCTTCAGCTTGCAATAGCGAAAGTGAGGGTACAGTGACTGTTATTTATTAGACTATGCAATCTCTTACACCTAAATTTGATGTTTACTTTGATGCTTAGTTATGTTCTAGAAAGGCATGATCCACAAGGACTGAAAAATAAATATCACTAACATATGCTGAAGCACTACATTAAAACTTAAGTGGAATAGTCAACATGACACATGCATTCATCAAGAAAATGGAGACGCAAACATTCCACATTGGGATCTAAGAAACATTTTACTTCTACCTCTTCTTGCTTCCAAAGAACTCCATTTCTGAGCATTACATGTCATGAAAAAAACTGACCTAGTCATAGAGCCTTGTGGTTTGACAACCCATCTATAATTAAAGCCCCAAGGCATGCTTTGTTTCACCACACAAGGCATTTAAAGGTTTTCCAGAAATATACATATTTATTAATTTGATACCTTTTCCAGAATATGACTATTTTGAAAGCAAAATAAAAACATTGTTACGTCATTAACTATATGAGACATGATAAAGATTGATTATATCTAATATAATTAGAAAACCACCAGTTCTCTATTACAAGATAATCTCTCCTATCGTAAGCAAATACCAATTAAATTTTCAGCAAAGAATAATTTAATTTTAGAATGACATATCAAATTTTAGCATTGTCAAAGCTTGGAATCCACTATAAGGATAACAAAGAAAAATATGTTTATGTTGAGCAACCTCTATAGAACCATCCACAGTACAATTCCTCCTTGAGAATCATTATGTCAGTCAACTCTTCTCAAAATAATTAACTTGTGAATGAAACCAGCTCCATCTGTCAATTGCAAGTTAAGATAAAAATTAGGGATAACATAGCTGAGGGCTTCATGCCTAATGTGACGTCTGGTTTTGTACAGTTGTAACAACTATAATATTACTATGTTTCTCCATGAGAATGGATCCACAGTCTCCTTTGCAAAAATTGCCAAAAAAAATACAGAATAAATATCAGCGAAGAGAAGCTCCACTGGAAAAAAGTTCCATATAACTAGGATAGTCCGTTATTTATAAACCAAAAAACTACATAACTGAACTAAGGAGTGAAACTGTCCATAGGTCGCCTTTTGGAATAAATATCAAATCTAGAGTCCAGGATCTAGTACTCCTCAGCTACCTACTTCTTAATAGCACCTATGCTAGGCACTTATTTTGTGCAAGACTAAGTTGCTAGGAAACTTGGGTACGGGTACAAGTACGGGTACGGGGATGCCACTTTTTGAAACAGGGTACTTGGGTATATCAGGGGTACTATATATATATATATATATATATATATATATATATATTATAAAAAAACATGTCAGTCACATCATGCATGCATATTTCAGATTTCTTCATAAATTATGAATCATGATTCATATATATAAATTTAATGATTGTTTGAACAATGAACATTCACATTGAAAATTAGAAACATAAAATTTGATAAATCATAGACTCGGTAGATATCAATTGGAAGACTGGAAGTTACATAAAATTTGATAAATCATTGTACTAGGCAGCTGTAACAAACAGTCAAACTCAGACCTGAAGGTACACTTGAAATCTTATTTTAAACACCTATTTGTACAGCTGTTACAGGCAATAAAAAATTGCAAATTGCCAAATATATTCCTAGGTTTATGTGAATGTATTTCTCGGTATTAATTACATATGTATATTTTTTATGTGCACATTTGGTAGTCAAATTATGTTCCATGAGTGTTGAACACAAAACTATAAAAACATTCATTGCAAATCAATGCAAAATCAGTCTACCAGATTTGGACAATATTCATTGGAATTTGAATAGTGTTGCAAAGTGTTTGAGATAAGTCCTGAACCAGACTCCATAAGCAGTTAGCAAAAAATTAGTTCAGATTTGGTTGGGGGTCATTACATTTTCCCCAACGGATTGCATTTTACTGAGTCGGCCATACCCCTGGAGTACCCAAACATGGGGTACGAAGTACCCAAACATGGGGTACGAAGTACCCAAACACGAGGTACGGCGTACCATTTCACCTATAAGTACCCATTTTTTTATAACAGTGTCTCGGGTACGTGGAGTCAGTATGGGGTATGCTAGGGTACGGCAGGAGACATACCTTACGAGTACCCAAGTACCCAGTATGGGTACCCAGTACAGGTACATGTACCCTACCCCCAAGTACAGGTACCTTGGCTACATAGGTTTCAGTAGTTTGATCATTTTCATGTTAATTTCAGATCATTTTCAGATTTGATCAGGAATAGCGATTTAATTTCAAGTGACACTAGAGGTTATAAAATGTATACATTTCTTACTTGGGAGCCATGGCAATGTAAGGTGATGTAAGAGCCAACAAACACCTAGATGGAGGTTGAATATGTGATATACTTGATGGAATACATGTGTATTTTATACTTATATGAAGCAAATATTCGCACCATGACATAGTTCAAACTGAGACCACAGCCTAATTGTTGTGGCAGTACTATCGTGACCTATTTCTTGCTATAGTGCTAGCTGATGGCAGTGAGTTTACCCTAAACTATTGTGTCGAGACCATTTGTGTTAAGAAATGACCAACAAAACCTCACTTGGGTTGGTGCTGATGTCACATACTAGGTTCTGGGTCAAAAAGTCATGTCAAGTAATAGATCCAAAGAAGAATTATGCTTGAATCTTCACCTTGCAATAGTGAAAGTGACGGTACACTGTTATTTATTAGACTATGCAATCTCTTATGCCTAAATTTGATGTTTACTTTGATGCTTCATTATGTTCCAGAAAGGCATGATCCACAAGGACTGAAAAATAAATATCACTCACATATGCTGAAGCACTACATCAAAACTTAAGTGGAGTAGTCAACATGACACACGCATTCATCAAGAGAATGGATACAGTTATGTCTGATTGTTGGATAGATGGGGATTATTAACACGATATATCAACTAAAGTCCATTTCTATATGGTTGATTTGATCAGTTACAAATTTCAAACTGTATTTTACAAAAAAGTCTGTTCTGCACTAGTGATATAAACTAAAACCTGCAAGGAACCCCATCACCTTAATGTGTCAGATATGCCTATACATGGAAATCTTATGTACAGATAATAACTGTCACAAAACTACAATTTTCATTTCACTAAAGGTATCAGTACCTCTGTTTGAAACTCCCTTTCCCCTTGCTTAGAATTTATTGCAAGAACTTTCACAGCTACAGTTTCACCAGTGGCCATTGTAGCCTTGTAAACTGGACCAAATGCACCCTGCCCTAATACTGTTGTAAAATTATGTGTGGCTTTCTGGAGATCCCTGCAAATGCAAGACCAAAAACAAGAAAAGAACCATTAAAACTGATTGAATAATGATAAACCTAGAAAGTACTCATTGCTAAAATAAAGTTCTTATGCATTGTGTTCATTATTTCATTTCTCAAAATCTTTTCCAAGCAGTGGGTATTGTTGATGCACAAACTAGAAGCCCAAGAAGACGGACAAGCTGATCAGCTACTAACCTGACACAACTATGAACTCCCAACCCAACGTGTCACTAACAGAAGGGGGTTCGTCCCTTATGGCTTGCTAGACCCAGCAATAAACAAGTCTAGACTATGCAAGGGGGAGTCCCTGGCCAAGCTTTTGCTTAGGATTATCTAATAACAACCCCAAGAATACGCCTAGCACTAACTTTTAAAGGAGGTGTCTAAGAGATTATGAAGAGCTGAAGGCTAGAGACACTTGAGTTTAAGGTGATTATAAATGTTATTATTATTCAATGAAAAATACCATTCACCATAAACCATTCAGTAAGACATTAATTGCAATAAAATATACAAAGCACTTAAACATGAAAATGATGTGAACATTCACGCATTTAAAGCATCATTTGATCAAGTGAAAGGATATAACAATATTTTACTCAATATATCATATGTTCTCCAAACCAGACTATATAAGACAGTGTTCAAGATTCTGTGTTCAAAGAAGCACTAGATGTACATACTCCCAAATAGATACCGAAATGAACAGTTGTGGTGGCACACGGCATCCAGCTGTCCAGAAACAAGCATGTATGCTCTCAGCCAAAGCCTATCTAACCAGTCTATTCAATAAGGTAGTCTCCCAGTTGTAAGCACTACAAACTAATTAATCTCCACCACGCATCTTCTACCCAAGCAATAAAATGATCTTTGTTAAAAGGCCAACTTCAACTTATTACAGCCTTCCCAAAGAGATCATGTTCACATCAAAATATAGCATCAAGTACTTTGCAAATTATGCAATGATTTAAATCAAATGGCATAAACCAACATCATCAAAACTCAAGAAAATATTTAATCCATTTGAAAATAATATGAATCAATTGATATCATCGATTATTCACTTAGATGTTGAGAAGATGATGCTTCTCTTATTTATGACTTAGTGTTATGTGATTAGATATTACTATATTAGTCATACACAAGAGCCATCCATACCGTGAGACAAGGGTGTACCAATAGAGAAACCAATGATGATCACTCTAGTTACTCTTGTTACCACCTGAGTTGCACTTAGTTGGACTTTCAAGTGAGCCGCCAAAAATTAACAAGCACTTGTTCAAAATCGGAGTTCAAAAGTCCATTCAGGCCTTCAAGGGACCCTTTTTTATTTATTTTTTTACCATATGTTCATACCCTGCGGGGAAGTTGTAAAAGATGTGCTAACATGGGTTTTTTGTAAAGAACTTGGCTTCCTAGGACTTAAACATCAATCCGGCTATTCCAAGGTGTTTTTTCCTTGTTAATTATATGTTGTTGTATAAACGACTTATAATTTTCAAGTTTTTCACCGCTCCTCCAAAGCAGGAATGGTCATCTTGATGGTTAAGCCTTAGGAGGTTATTAAAGTTCATGTGTCAATGTATATGAACATGCTAGACATTATTATTGAGTCATATGGACATGTGCTAGGTCCCCCTACGTTTTATTTTGTGTTTTGAGAAAAATATTTTTTTTCTGTAAACTTAGGCTAGTTTTTAATAGTTTAATTGGGAAAATTATTATTGTAATAAAAGTGTGGTTAGAAGTCAGATTTTTCCATGGGGGTGCTCATTTTCTAACTCAAAGCACCCATTGTACCCTTAAACCCACTTTTCCTAAGTTTTAAGTGATAGATTTATCACTTAAGTCAAAAATCTCCAAAAAATCAAAAAATCAATTAAAAAATTAAAAATTAATTAAATTGGAGAGAATATCCAAATTCCTTAATCAGTGGAAACATGTCGGAGACATGTCCAAAGTTCAGCGAAGTTAACTAAACATCAAATAAGAGTTAACTGAGGATTCTAATCGGCATTCAGCATCAAATCTAATCAGTATGAATTTGCCAGATTAAGGGGACGTTTTTCTCCTTAGAAGAGGGCACAATTGCTCATGTGGCACCCATTCGGCATGTCTTGGAGATCCCAAAGAGGGGTTGTGCCTACCTCTTGAGAGGTGGCACATTTTTCTTGAATGTAACTCCCTCTAACTCGCCCAAAATCAAGGGATAAACTCACTCTCAATCTCATATTCGCCCTCAGTCTTCTTCAGTTGGCAAAGGTGCCCTCTTGGTCCTGGTTTTCTATAAAGCCTTGCTCTCCCCCATTCAAACTAGTTGGAATGTACTGGGAATATATGGCAATTGTAACTCGTATTCATTTGAGAAATAAAGAGACTTTGGAGGTCTAGATTGTGTTGTGCCCTGGTGGAGTGAATGCTTTATCTTCCAGTTGTATGGAGGTAATCTGTATTTGAAAATATTATGCATGTAATGAATCATATGTAGTTTACTAGAAAGGTTTGGTTCAAATTTGGTAACATAGTTTAGTCATTTTGTTTAACAGTCTAAGCAATTGAGAATACGTATTTAAAAATTTGAATGAATGCTTCATTTGCTTATGGATTCCTTTACTTCGATTTATTAAATATATATGCTCTTACATTTAATCGTGTTTGTATAAGTGTGTGATTTGCAGATTGTCGTGACGGGATATGTGAAGGATCTTGTTTGATCATTCATCTTTTCCTATTTCTAATATTGTTTGCTGCAGATAAAGAGGTTCCTCAGCATACCACATTGAAGCTTCAAGGACACTCTTCTCTCCAAGCTTTCTCCCAGTTTCTTATTATCATTTCGGTTTCGTTGTTTTAAAAGAAAAGCAATTCTAGATCTAAAGATAACGTCATATTCCATAAGAAATCTTGAATGTTTTTTCTTTATAGATCTAACTAAGTTTGCAAAGTTTCATCTTTTCTGAGTTTAGATCTAGGATACTAGCTTTCTTATTCCAAGTCAATTTTCTGGTAAAAAATTAAAGGCTTGACTTATAGGTTAGCATTTGATTTTATTGTTTTATCTAGCAAGTTAGTGCTCTCATTTGTTTGCTATCCACAAGAAGCAAACAAAGACCCTAAGAAAGCAACTTTTTAGCTCACTTTCTCAGTGACTTTTTAGCTAGTTTTTACTATTTTTTACTTAAGAAAATTTCTGTAATATTTTTTTTTCTTTCAAACACTCTTAAAGTGCTTTTGGGCATGTTTAGTTAATGTTTGCTTGCTGCTTTTGCAGGTTTTACCAAAACAGAGGAGGAATCTCTGCCAAAAAATCAAAAATTTGAAGAGAAGAAAACTAACAGAGCTCCTCTTTCAAAAAAAATTCAATTTTTCATGTTGTTGTAAGCCTTTGGATCCCAATTTGTGGACCAAAGTGCATTTTTTTATCATCATTGTAAAAAATAAATAAGCTGTAGAGTAGGCTCATCAAATCCCACTCCTCATCCCCCCTGGGGGGACCCACATCGATGCACCATTTTTTGTGATTTGTGATTTTTAGCTAGTTTGTTTCGTTTTTATGTTTATGCTTTATTTTGGTGATTAAAGAGAAAGAGATTCATGGTAGAATTTAATTAAAAAATATTTCTTCTTGTTTCTGTATCATTAAAATAAACCCCCTGTTGCCCACCTATTTCGACTAGGTGGCAACTCCATGTACATGAAGATGTACATAATTGTACAAGTTGTACCTTGGAAAAATCTGGGGATTTTTTCACTTCTGCAGGGCAATTGCCCCTTTGTAAAACGAAATGTCCGCTCCCCTGCGTGGGAAAATTAATGTAATTTTATGTGTTAGTGTGGGTCATGTGATATGGATGCCACACCATGGAACTGGTTGTTAGGGAAGTCCCCTCATCGAGTGTTTTTTCCCTTTCCAATTGATCTTGTTGTATAAACGAGTTTAATCGGTTTGGTTTTTCACTCAAAATCCTCCAAAGTGGTGACGGGCGTTCTACTAGTCAATTCCATGAGGTGGCTAAGGCTTTAAAGTGTGATTCATGACCATGCTAGGCATCTGTATAGAGTCTTGCGGAATTTCGTGATGTTGTTGTATTTTTATTATTTTTTTCCTAGTTAATTAATTTCACCCTTTAGTGATTAATTAACTCAATTTTGATGTAATAATGTAGTTGCTCAAGCATGGCATTTTGTAATAGGGGCTATGAATGCAAAGATTAATTGCTATGAAACCCCCTAAGCCACTGCTTCGAGTCCCATGTCATTCTGATGAGTGGTTGAGGAGATAGACCATTTTTGTCTAAGCAAGGTCTATTTTTCCTAGGGAATTAATTAAATTCCCTAAGTCAAAATTCACATTATTTGATTTTGAAGTAAAAAATCAAATAATGCCATGGTAAACTTGTTTGGGGGTTACTAAGCTTAGGAAAACTTGTTCCAAAGTTTTTCACCCCCCCATGGCCTAGATTTAATTTTTCAAGTTATTTTTAAATTTTTCCTAAGTCAATTTTAGGAAAATTTAAAAATTAAATTGGAAATTTTTAAATCTAAGGTGAGTTTTTATTTTATCCTAAGTCAAGGGATAAAGTTTTATTATTGGAGCAAGGTTTAAAAGCCTAGCTAAAGCTAAGTTTAAAAATGTTAAAACCCTCCACCATAAGTTAATGGAGGCGCTCATGCTAAGGATGGAGCCACAACTTGGTTAAACCCACGCTAATCTTAGAGGTGGGCGCATGCATATAATAGAGGCATCATACATATTAAAGGGGGCGTCAAAGGTTGAATGGGGCGCTACCATATGGATAAAGCTCCACCAAATAAAGAGAAGCACCATCAAATTGGAGGTAGACGCTATATTTGATGGAGGGCGCACTAAATATAAAGGGGACCCACGCTCACATAAAAGTCAAAGCCAAAAATAGTGAGGCGCTAATGTATTGAAGACCCACGCTATCAAATTTGGAGGCGTT
>LPNX010500975.1:11470-157414 GCA_001517045.1 Pseudotsuga menziesii | reverse complement strand
ATCTTTGCCTTGCTGTTCAAGGTTTTACTACAATACAATACTACAAGCATTTTCACTTTATTTTACTGCAAGCACTCCAACACATTACTTTCAGTTTCATTTACTTTAAGTTCTATATTTGTTCATGCGGTGAATGTTTAATATTTGTTTAAATTGCTTCAAGTGAATCAAACTTAAAATCTTTCTTTCCTTTATTTCCTGTTGGTTCAATAAGTTTCACATTAAAGCATTTTCTTTTGCTATCTCTGTTTATACAGATAAGTTTAGATCAGCTGCACATTGCTTAAATACTTTGATTCGTTATTTATAATCTTTTGACTCCATATAATATAGGCACTGGTCTTATAGTTTTGTAATCTTAATAAAGAGATCCCTTTAATTAATCTTCAATTAATTAATAAACCTGGAACATAGTATTTCCATAGGGACTACCCCCCTTGGCTCTGTTGGGATCTTGCCTAAACAGAGGAGCTGTAGACTGTGGTGACAGTGGTCCCCAGCTCTCGCTTGCCCCCAAGGACACACATAGCAGGTTGTGACTTTCCTGCGTCTTAAAGTGTGAATTAGGCGGCAACACCCCCCTTGCTCTCCCCAGTACGGTTCATGGATAAGGGTTGTAAATTTTCCTTTGGCTAAACAATGCATGCAAAATATCAACTGATAACCACACATGAATATCTTTTATAGTATGCAGCAGAATATAAAACTGAGAAATAACTCAACATCACATCACAATATTGACACTATTATTTTGGGAATGGAAACCCCCGGAAAAACCCAAGATGGGAAAACCGGTCCAGCAGTCAGATATAGATTTTATTATGAAAAAATATGGAACTTTTACAATCACTGCAAATTCACCCAAACCTGGCAAATGCAGTACCCAGCAGAATCACTAGGAAAATCCCAGCTAAACCTCAACACCCTCCTATGTGAGTGTACGGCCCAGTTGTACGAAGCTCGATGATCCTGCTGCTCGCTCCTCCGTCTTCTCAGCTAAATCCTCTGTCTGACTTTCTCTCCCTGTCTGTATCCTGTCTCTGTCGGAATACAAGTGTGTGTGTTCTCTCCACCAATTGATCTCTCTTTTATAACTTTAGGTAAAGCGAAAACCCTAATTTCACTTTCACTTTAACTGGTGGTTCACTAAAGTTAATTTAGATCACTTTAATTTATTTTCCAAAGTAAACTTAGGAAAAGTAAATTAAATACAATTGGTTTCCTAATTTAAGTCTTCTGCATGCAAGAACACATGCATGCAGGAAGACCTTCCTTGTTGCTACTAGTTTAACACTCTCTCTCAACGAGGAAGGGATTCGATAGCAACCCCAACTTATCCCTGAACTTCACAAAACTCTGTTTGCAAAGTGCCTTGGTGAAAATGTCTGCCACCTGCTCATCTGTCTGTATGTACTCCAACCAAATGGTTCCCCTCTGAACACAATCTCTCAAGAAGTGGTATCTGATGTCTATGTGTTTGCTATGGTCATGGAACACTGAATTCTCAGATAGCCTGATGCCACTCTGATTGTCGTAGTGAACTACTGTAGCCTCTAGCTCACACTCAAACAACCCTACAAGTAACTTCCTCAGCCACATACCCTCACAAGCAGCCATGCTAGCTGCCATGTACTCAACCTCTGCCGAGCTCAATGCAATTGACTTCTACTTCCTGCTAAACCAAGAGACAACCCTTGATCCAATGCTGAAACAGCAACCTAAAGTACTCTTCCGGTCCTCTACACATCCTGCGCAATCAGGATCTGTGAAACCTGCTAACTGTACACTCCCCCTACGCTCATAAACCAATCCATACTCCATTGTACCTTTGATGTAGCGAAGTATGTGCTTCGCAGCCGTCCAATGCACTCTCCGAGGGTCCACCATGAACTGACTCAAAGAGTTGACTGTAAAGTTGATGTTTGGTCGAGTGTTGACCAGATACATAAGTGATCCGATAAGCTGACGATACAAGGTAAGATCAAATCCGTCTGATCCCGATGCATCAATCTTCCTCTAGTTGGAAACTAGAGGTATGGCCATAGGCTTGCAGTCCTCCATCCTGAATCTCTTCAGGATCTCTACTGCATACTTCCCCTGTCCGATGAAGAAGCATCCATCTCTTTGCCAAACCTCCAAGCCCAGAAAGTAATGCATCAACCCAAGGTCCTTCATCTCAAACTCCACTACAAGGTTGGACTTGCAGTCTCCAATCAACTTCTCATCTCTTGTCAAAAAGAGATCATCCACATATAAGACCAGTATGAGAGGCACCTCACATGTCAAGAAGTACAGGTTGTGGTCAACCTCACTCCGCTGAAATCCCATCTCCTGTAGATAGCTATCAATCCTCGAGTACCATGCTCAAGGTTCCTGCTTGAGCCCGTAAAGAGCTCGATGCAGTCTACATACATGCATCTCCTTGTTTTCCACATCAAACCCCTCTAGCTGCTCAATATACACCTCCTCCTCTATCACTCCGTTGAGGAAGGCAGTCTTGACATCCATCTAATGGACACGCCAACCCATCTCAGCTGCTAGTGAGATAATGGTCCGAATGGAAGAATACTTGGCAATAGGGGCGAAGGTCTCCTCATAATCAACACCCTCCTTCTGTGAAAACCCCTTTGCCACGAAGCGCACCTTGTACTTCTCCACACTTTCGTCTGCTGCATGCTTCACCTTGTAGATCCATCTGGATCCCACCACCTTTTTCCCTTGTGGCCTCGGCACAATCTCCCATACATGGTTTTTAATAATGGAGTCATACTCCTCAACCATAGCTTCCTGCCACACATCATGTTGTGCAGCCTCCCCGAAGCTAGAAGGTTCAGAGTTAATCAACTATGTCATCAGTGCCATATAACTAAGCCTCTCTGGTGGTACACTCCGTCTAAAAGATGTTTGCAGAGGATCTACCAGCCTGGAATCCTGCACCGTGGATCTAAACCACTTAGGCCTTGGTCTAATGTCAAACTGTTGTCAATCCTCGAGTACCATGCTTGAGGTTCCTGCTTGAGCCCGTAAAGAGCTCGATGCAGTCTGCATACATGCATCTCCTTGTTTTCCACATCAAACCCCTCTAGCTGCTCAATATACACCTCCTCCTCTATCACTCCGTTGAGGAAGGCAGTCTTGACATCCATCTAATGGACACGCCAACCCATCTCAGCTGCGACTGAGATAATGGTCCGAATGGAAGAATACTTGGCAATAGGGGCGAAGGTCTCCTCATAATTAACACCCTCCTTCTGTGAAAACCCCTTTGCCACGAAGCGCACCTTGTACTTCTCCACACTTTCGTCTGCTGCATGCTTCACCTTGTAGATCCATCTGGATCCCACCACCTTTTTCCCTTGTGGCCTCGGCACAATCTCCCATACATGGTTTTTAATAATGGAGTCATACTCCTCAACCATAGCTTCCTACCACACATCGTGTTGTGCAGCCTCCCCGACGCTGGAAGGTTCAGAGTTAATCAACTATGTCATCAATGCCATATAACTAAGCCTCTCTAGTGGTACACTCCATCTAAAAGATGTTTGTAGAGGATCTACCAGCCTGGAATCCTGCACTGTGGATCTAAACCACTTAGGCCTTGGCCTAATGTCAAACTACTGCGACTGCTAGATATCCATCTCCTGCTGCAACTCATCCTTCAAGTCAATGACTGAAAGATCCTGTCCACCTGACTCCCTCTGACCACTAGAACCTGTGCTCTGTGTCTATACCTGTACCTGTATATCTGGCTCCTCCAACTTGACTCCCGACTCCTGTGCTGGTTGCTTCTCTGCTGGTAAGTCCAAAGATCTCTGCAAAGCCCTGTCGTCATTGAACTGAACATCCCTACTCACAATGATCCTCCTACGAGCAGGAATGTAAACTCTATATGCCTCTGAAATCTCGTTGTAACCAACAAGTAACCCCTTCTCTCCAGAAGGGTCTAGCTTCTTCCTATTGTCATCATGAACATGACAATAGCACACTGCCAAATATGCGAATGTGACTCACATTTGGCCTCGTGCCTGTGAAGACCTCCTCCGCTGTCTTCCTCCCCAAGGCTATGTGGGGACACCTGTCCTGAATGTATACTGCAGTCCTGTATGCCTCAACACAGAGGAATAGTGATAATACCTGATCAAATAGCATGGCCTTGGCTACTCCAACCATAGTCCTGTTCTTCTGCTCTGCAACTCCATTCTCCTGTGGGGTATGGGGCACAGTGTGCTCCTTCTTGATCCCCTCAGTCGAACAATACTTTGTGAACTCATTGGAAGTGTACTCACCCTCATTGTCTATCCTCAACACCCGAATCTTCTTTCTTGTTTGGTTCTCCACATGAGTCTTAAACTCTCGGAACCTCTCAAAGACCTCTGACTTGGCCTTCAGGAAATAGATCCAGGTTTTCATGGAATAGTCGTCAATGAAGGTTACGCAGTAACTATAACCACTGAACGAATGGACACTCATAGGTCCGCATACATCCGAATGCACCAAGTCCAAGGGCTCCTTAGACTTGTGCTCACTCTGTGGGAAAGGCTTCTTGATGTTCTTCCCCAAAGCACAACCCTTGCAGTGGTTATGCTTTTCCTCCTGTACCTGAGGAACTCCAATGGCTGCTTGTCTCAAATGCTTCAATGATCCATGGTGTAAGTGTGCCATCCTCCTATGCCACAACTCACCCTGACTGCTGCTGACTAGAGCCTTTGCAAGCTCAAAGTGTAATCTGTACACTTTCCCGCTCCTTCTGCCAATCACCCAATCCAAGCTCCTATCTGACCCCTTGGGCTTGATATACACTCTATGGTCACGAAACTTCGCCTGATATCCCTTGTCCTCCAGAGTGGAGACTGATAAAAGGTTCTTGGTCAGTCCTGGAACATATAACACATCAACAAAACTAAGGGGTTTTCCAGACTCCCTCTCAAATGAAACAATGCCAACTCCCTGTGCTTGATACCGCGCAACATCACCCAGCTCAACATGGATTCTGGTTCCACCCTCCTGCAAGTCTTTGAAAAATCCCTGCTGTCCAGTCATATGACTAGATGCTCCATTGTCAATGTACCATATGTTGCTCCCTGTGGTGCTTGCCATGCAAGCTATCAAACAAAACTCCTCATCGAAGTTCCTGCTGAACTCATCCACCTCTGCAGATCCAGCCATCTGAGTGTTACTCTTCTTCTTCCTGTCTGGGCACTGGGAGGCAAAGTGTCCCTGCTTGTGGCAGATAAAACACTTGACCTTTGACACGTCAAGGTTCTTCTTACCATCCTTCTTCCTCTTTTCCTTCCCCTTGCTCTTCCCTGTAAGGGCTAGAGCCTCCTCATCCACAATCTGTGGGGCACTGCTAGATGAGCCTGATCCTTGACCCATGCGGGTCTCATCCTACACAAAGACATCCCATAGTCTCTGCCAATCGAGGAGCTTCTCCCTAGCCACAACACCTTTGACAAAGGTGTCCCATGGCTTAAAGAAGCCATAGAGGGCTATCCGAACTAGCACCTCATCATCTTTTTAGAGCCAACAACTCCAAGCTCATCCCTAATCTGTGTGAGCCTCGTGAGATAAGGCACCACTCCTTCTCCCTTGGTCATCTTGGTGTTGCACATCCTCTCTTGCAACACCATCCTCCGGTTCTCATTCTTGCTCTGGTACAGACTTTCCAAAGCCTTCCACATCTCTAATGTGATCTTCTTACAAGAAAGGTGAGGGACTATATGGTCCTTCACTCCATCCATGATAATCAGCATGGCTCTGGAATCAATCTTCTTCTAGGATATCAGATCTACCGGATCTGTGGGTGCAACTTTTGTGGAGTCAATGTGCTCCTCGGCATCACTGACATCCAGGATCCTTGTGATCCTCTCTTTCCATGTAGGAAAGTTTTGAGCAACCTGGAGTCTATCCTCAACTCTCAACTGCATGGCCATAGTGAAGTGTACTTGTCAAACCTTAGATCTGGAAGTCTAGGTTTGTGTCTTTCTATAGATTTGCCCCTGATCTATCACTACTGCTGCAAATCTCTCAGCTTTAGCTCACCAGAGCTCTGATACCATGTAAATTTTCCTTTAATATTCAACTAGGGCTAAATAGTGCATGCAAAATATCAACTGATGGTCATGAATATCTTTTACAGTATGCAGCGGAATATAAAACTGAGAAATAACTCACAACATCACATCACAATATTGACACTATTATTTTGGGTATGGAAACCCCCGGAAAAACCCAAGATAGGAAAACCGATGCAGCAGTCAGATATAGATTTTATTATGAAAAAATATGGAACTTTTACAATCACTGCAAATTTACCCAACCTGGTGAATGCAGTACCCGGCAAAATCACTAGGCAAATCCCATCTAAACCTCAACACCCTCCTGTGTGAGTGTACGAAGCTCGACGATCTTGTCGCTCACTCCTCCGTCTTCTTAGCTAAATCCTCTGTCTGACTTTCTCTCCCCGTCTGTATCCTGTATCTATCGGAATACAAGTGTGTGTGTTCTCTCCACCAATTGATCTCTCTTTTATAACTTTAGGTAAAGCTAAAACCCTAATTTGACTTTCACTTTAACTAGTGGTTCACTAAAGTTAATTTAGATCACTTTAATTTATTTTCCAAAGTAAACTTAGGAAAAGTAAATGAATACAACTGGTTTCCTAATTTAAGTCTTCTGCATGTAAGAACACATGCATGCAAGAAGACCTTCCTTGTTGCTACTAGGGTTTGCTGGAGTACTAAACCTGGAAAGAGATTCTTGGGATTTACATTTTCTAATCAGACAACTTTGTTCAAAAAATATTTAAAATCAACAAGGCTCTCATCCTCATATGCTCTACTTCCACTACAGTTTCGTCTGATCAGTTGGTTGTATCAGAAAAGGATTGAGGTGACTAGTAATTAGTTTCGTTTTTTAAATCAATCTCCCAAACAACGAAAATCCAGCGTTGTATTTTGCTTCATGTGGGGAAATTGTATATAGGAAGGTGGAACTACTGAAAAGCGACTGCAAGGCCCCGTTAGGCTATATCCTTGTTGGTGTAGTGTTGAACATCCCACCTGACTCCATTCATCCCACATTTCCTCGTGTGCTACCACACTTTATGAGTCTTGACATATTCGCTATACCTTCGTGGTATATTGGGGATCCCCTTCCTTGCTAATAATCCAGATAATTACCATATTAATAAAATCAACCAAGAATTTACTCACTCCCTTAATAACTCATCTAATAATCTAAAATTTACCAACCAAGACATTGCAATACTTTCACCGAGACTACACTAGCAACCCACATTGGCAAAGCACTTTCTTCATTTGGCACTGGTCTATTCTATTCTTTTGCATAAGTCAATTTCACAATGTGTCTTGAATGATATGCGTATATTGCTCTAAAAGGGTGCTAAGATTAATTTACTTGCAGCAATTGGGAGGTATTATTTTAAATTATTCCATTTTAAAACTCCTAGAAAATCTCTTGTTTCGCACTTTCATAGTAGAAACATCCTTAGATTACTTTCATAGGGTCTACCCCCCTTGGCTTTGATAGGAGTTGGCCTAGACGCAGGAGTTGAGTATCAGATGACAACACTTGGCTCGAGCTTCCCCCAAGGTCGCACCCAGTGGCTTGAAGATTTCTGCCACGTGGCCTGAGGTGCGAATTAGGCGGCAACAACTCTAAAGCCACCAAGGATGAAACAAGCTATTCCCCACAATTGCACAAGGGGAACTAGCTAAAGTGAAAAGAATCAGCCCCAAAGACATGGTGGCCATGATAACAATCACTCTAGCTCATTTGTGTTGGGTGATACAAAAGAATAATGACTTTGATGCTTGTTACAATTAGATGATCTCAAGTCTTGAAAGAGACTAGGTCCAAGGATATTCTTCAAGGAATAATGATTTTCAAAGCCTAGATTACAAGCTTCAAAGGCCAACTTAAGTACAACGATATGTTGAAGAAGATATAAACAAATTTTCAAATAACTCTTGTTTAAAATGGGATTTACCCTTTTCTAATCAATGATGCCAAGCAAATGTGTCATTTACCCATAAAAAAAAGTCCTCTTCATAGGAGCATTTATGTAATAGTTATGAATACTAGATCTTCCTCAAGGAAATTTCAATGATTTGAGCTATAATGATATGCTTAACAACTTCAAATATACTTAGATTATGCCAAAGTCATCAAAATTGTTAGGTTGTCCTATAGGGCAAGTAGGCAGATTGGCTAAAACACAAATCCAAATAACACACTAATGCACAAAGACGGAGATGATTTACGTGAACGCACAATGTTTTCTCATAAGCCAATGTACATATAAATACAATCAGAAACGACCCATAGATTCCAAATTCCCAAGGTGTCTCTTGGACTCCCTCACAACGCTTCATATTCACTAACCCTAAGGAAATAGATTCCCAACAATTCCAACCTTAATTCAAAGGGGTGTCTATGAATCCAAGAAAAGAGAGTTGAATAACTAGAGAAGGACAGTTGCAAAAGTCTAATCATCTCCAACTTGACAATCTGACTATGCTAAGCAAGTTAGCAAAAGTTGACTTCTCCTGCTAAGTACAAGTGCTCTCTAAAGTGGTGGTTTTGGCTGACCACATACCAAATGGGGGATAGCAGAAGCTGAAGTCTTCTACTACGTGAGTGGTTTGAAGTTGACCACAAACTCTCAATCTTGGTAGCTATAAAATCATGAACTATGAAGGCGGTTTAAGGCTGACCACAAACTCTAGAACTTGGTTTGAAGGCTCAAAGGTTCCTAGAACATTCCAAAACGCAAGCACAAGTTGATTGTCTTCTACTGAATGAGTGGTTTTAAGCTGACCACAAACTCTTGAACTTGGCTCGAAGGCTCAGAGGTTCTTGGAATATTCCAAAAGGTTAGTAGAATCTGGTGAAATATTCTACTAAATGGATGTTAGCTATTTTAGCTCTGGAGGCACCCCGCATGTTTATGTCTTGTATGTGGAAGTGACCATGCACTAGCTAAGCTACTTGACTTTGTAATGGTATTTAAAAAGGTTGTTTTAAAGAGACTCTTATGTAATGCGACTTGTTATTAAGTATCCCTTGGTTTTATTTTTGTAAAGTGACTTTTTGAAATAAAGCGCGGATATTTCATAAAGTGAAAAGTGACTTTATTAAAAGTTAAATGTAATCGATTTTGGAGGGAAAGTATCTCAATCGTTGATCATGTAAAAGCAAGATTAAATCTTGGCCTTTGGATTTAGGGAATGGGGAAAGTGAAAAGTCACTTTCTAGTTATAAGAGAGAGCCTAGGATAGTGTGCAAGACAAGGAAAACATTTTCCAAGAGTGAACATTTGGCAAGTTTGATTTTCAGAGAGAGGGAGCAAATTTCTCAAGGAGTGGGAACAAATCTCAAGGAGAAACACGCTTCCCAAGAAGCATTTTTTTTGTTGGGTAGTACTGTACAGATTGTTGGGTCGTACTTTTCTATCTTCGCAAATTTTGAGGTATTGTTTGTTGCACGAAAATCAAGGAACTAGGCACAAATTTCGAGGTGCTGCTATGGTGGAAGCCATACAAGCTGTACTGTTGTTTGGGCACGTTTTTCAAGCTGCTGCATGAATTTCAAGGTGCTGGTATAGTCATTTATTGTTGGTTTAATGCTGCTGTAAATTAAGATTTTTGCCTAAAAACGCTGAAATAAAATACTCTTGGACTAGTTTTCCCTAGGGGGGGTTTGCCAGGTCATATTGACCAAAATTCTGCTTTCTAAATGGTTCATTCGTCTGTTGTTATATGTCCTTTTCCGCTGCAAAATAGACTTAGTTTCAGTCTTTCAGCTTCATGGTTGTTGGTTTAAATGCATGTGAAGTATTTTTATTAATGATAGTTTAAGACTGAAATCTGGGTTAAGCTAAGTGTTTGACAAAATGTCTAAATGACTGAGGCCTGATTTTTGTCAATTTTTTACAATGGATAGTCATGGTTTTGGCTCTGGCTCTGGCTACAGCTCTGAGTTTGGCAGTGTTACCGGTCAAACTAGCAGGCTAGACTTGCTAGTGAATGGAAATTGTATGAGAAGGTTTGGACCACTATCACTTGTGTCCAACCTCTCAACTTCTTCAAGATCCAATGTTATCCCAAGGGGAGAGCCCTTCTATATACATGCCAACTAACCATCATATACCTTCCAAACACCTCGTAGTTTAGATCAGTGCCTTCAATGGAGTCAAATGGAAGTTAGGTAAACAACCAGATAGCATGCTTCTCAATAAAGTTGAAAGATATTATACCAAGATAATGGATTAGTTGCCAACAGTAAGCATAGTAGTAGTAACCAACAATGATCAGTGTTATGAACCAGCACAATACATAGCTTGTTTATGTCATCACCAATATTAAACATTGTAAGCCATTCACTTCAGTAGTAATTACCAACATAATATATTAAACTTTAGGCATGAAGTAATAGTATCCACATGCTTCAACAGTAGAAACAAAGCATTTGGCACCCCATGGCCAGTATTTACATTAGACATTGCTTGATCGAATAAATCTCCTTTGGTATGTCTTCTTCATTCTCTATTAGACTCCATTGAAGGCACTGATCTACACTACAAGGTGTTTGGAAGGTATTTGGTGACTACTTCGCAGGTACATAGAAGGGCTCTCCCCCTTGGGACAACAGTAGGTCCTGAAGAAGTTGAGAGATCAAAAAAAGGTGACAGTGGTCCAAGCATCTCGTGTGATTTCGATTCACTAGCAAGCTTAGCCTGCTAGTTTGAATGGTAACATTTTTAGCGCCGTTGCCGAGGACCTTTCAAAAGATTGAAGTGGATTATTTGGGAATCATAGTCATTCACACCCTTACCAAAACAACAATTGGGTAAGAACTAAAGGTGATCCCTCTTCTTTACATTTTGGATTGTATTTTTTTGAAAGGACTAACCCTACAAGTCTTATCTGTCGGCTCCATTGGCAATCACTTCTACCATCATCTCAAGTACATTCTTGTTTAGTACTTTGGTGAGATTTCTTTGAGTCTAACTTGACAGGTCCCTCCTGGCCACTCCCATTGAAGAAATTAAAAAGAAGTACTCTATAAGGACTAGGCCAACTCAAGAAAGAAATCGATATGGCATCCTTTGATGAAGCATGGATGTACCATCCTTAGTTTGATCCATTGGATTTCTCAAACATTCCAGGGTATCTGAACATTGTGGATAAAGATGCTTTTCAGGTCATCCCAAAGTTTAAGTCACTTGAAGAGTGGGCTACAGATCATGTTTTGGCATTTATAGAATATCTTGTGCCATGGGATATCATGGCAAAGGACACCAAAATGAGATTATTGATAATATCCCTTAGCTTACAAAATAATCAATATGAAGAATGGTATAAGAATCTTCCTCCCAAAGGGATATCTTTATTTTTTTCAATTAGCTGAGGTGACCTGCAACGACTTGGGTCCCTGGATGTGCGAAGAAATTAGTGACGCCATAAACTCTATTCCAAAGGAGGAGGTTCAAAAAGTCCTTGTTCCAGTCGATCCTTTCGAAGAGGTCCTAGAAAATCCTAAAATAGACATAGTCACAGAAATTTGAGATGAAGATCAAGAAGGTTTGCTTAAAGAAACTATTGTCCTAGACCTTGTGGATGACATCATAAGCCCTATGTCTGAAGATGAAGTTAGTCTTGAAGGTGAGGATGGTGTTCTCAAAAGGAAAGACCAAGAAGTTTTAGTTGAAGAGACTGAAGAACACAAGGAAATGGTGAGTTCTTCTTGCCATCATATGACAATTTCTTGTGATATCTTGGCTCTCTTGGAGCAGAATGACAACATTCTTGAGGACGATGATTATTGGAGGTTTATGGGTCCACCACTTTATGATTCTTCAAGACCTAGCAGTGTTGTTTCCAAACCCTTCAGTGAGACATGTTTTGAAGAGGAAGTCAATAAATTTTTCCTTTCGTTCACAAAAGAACAAGAAGTGAGTATGGATCAATTCAAGCCAAATTATTACACATGTTTGAATGAAGATGTTTTGATTGCCACAAGGAAGGATATTGAACTCACCATTGAAGATGATATGATTGATCCTTCTCCTGGTGGTGCTGATGAAGAGTGGACAAATTCTTTTGCAGTTATATTTGATGAAGCACCTAAGGATGTGAATCATGTTACTCCTATTGATGATTTCCATATGCAAAGGTCTCAATATGATAAAGAGTTCAGACTGAGCACAGAACAACTTGGACGTGTTTCTGAGGAAGAGAGACGCAGTTGTACTGCTGGGGGTCATTTTCAGAGATTGAGGACACAAATCTTCTTCTAGAGCGGAGCAGAGCAGAATAGAAGTGCTGAGAAAGCATTACTCAGAGGTTAGACAGAGAGTACAGCTTCCGAAGACTGCCAGAGGTTGAGTTGACATTTCCAGCATGTGGGTGTACTACTGGGGGTGCATTTTCCAAGAGCAGTAGTTGCAATTGTTATAGATCTAGGGCTTTGGCCCTTCAGGTTCATCTGTTGTTTATCTAACTCATTATGTACTTCTTATTTTATATCATATTTGCCCTGGGCTTGAGAGTGAAGAAAGCGCCCCTATAGTTGGTTTTCCTAAGTTGGGTTTCCAGGGTAAATTTTGAGTCATTTGTGTGATTGTTGGTTTATGAGTTTTATGGATGTTGATGTGCTGCAAATTCTAATTTAGATAGAAGTGTTTCATCTAAAATTAGTGAATATTTTAGCCGTTTTGAATATCTGAACTTCCCAAAGCAATCGGAGACCTCTAAGAAATTTTAATATGGTATTAGAGCCTCATTAGAGGTCAGAGGAGGGAAATCACACACAGATTTGTGAGAGCACACCATATCTATGTGAGGATTCAGTGGTGGAGTCAGATCTCTGGAGAGGGTGACCAGATCTACCAGATATGAAGAGTAGGGTTCAGATCTGTGACTGTAGAGTTCAAATCCATTAGATTTGAGGCGCTAGAATCTAGATCTGGGATAGATCTAGCTAATATTTGCAGGATAGAAACTGGATCTACCTAGATATGAAGTGCAGGATTCAGATCTATCATATCTAATAATGGGTGAAGAGATCTGACATAGATCTTTCAAATCCTGGCGTGTTAAGGCCATATCTGTGGTTTTGTTGTTCTTCATGAAAAAGGGATTCCAGTAAAGCATCATGGCTACAGAGATGAGAAACAAAGACAAGGAGTTTCTTCTCATTAATTGTCATCCATGCACTTATGCAAATATAGATGAGAAATCTACAGAAAAAATGACTGAGAATTGTCGTTGATGTCCAGTCAATCATCAAGTGCATCTACTACCAGTATTTGGTATACTGACAGTGGGGTCTCCAATCACATGACTAGTATTAGACAGTACTTTACAGATATCACTAAAACAAGGTTAGAGCTAGAGGTAGTACCAGGATACAACACCTCGGTCAAGGTTGTTGGACAAGGAACTATTTCTTTCCAAAGGGATTATGGAGAATTCATGAAGCTAAGGGATGTCTTATACGTCCCTGGATTAAAGAAAAACTTGGTGTCAATTTCTAGGATAGAGGATAAGGGATTTTAGGTGATGTTTCAAGATGGACATGTGCTCATACATCCTAAGGGATCCATCATAACTTCAAAAATGAAGAGTGTTGTTCGGGGTGGGAAACTATATAGGCTCAGTTTCCAGCTTCATCATGCTCTAGCTCATGAAAGTAGTAGTGATTGCGGTAACTTATGTGAGTTGAGGCAGAGAAGGATGGCCCACCTACATCATCCAGCATTGAGGATTTTGAGGGAGATTGTGACAGGTGTACCAGATTTTAACACAAAGCATAGTGAAGTGTGCAAAGGGTGTGCTCTTGGTATGTATGTCAAGACTACTTTCCCTAGCAGTGACAGCAGGTCAGCAGGGGCTCTTGATCTGATACATTCAAAACCTTTGTGGTCTGATGTCGACTACTGTTGAATTTTCATATGCTTAGCTAATACATCAGTATTTCATTTCATTTTCATAACAAAAGCATATAAACAGGATCACTGAAAGATCGATAAGCACAACCATACAAAAGGAACACAAAGATTTATCCTGGGAAAACCCTAAAGGGCAAAACCCAGCAAAAGCTTCCTCAATATAGATGCCCCAAAAAGGTAAAAGATAAAACTAACAAGGAGATCAAAGCCTGATCCTCCTCCTTCTCCAGCTACTCTTCTCTTCTCCATAAATGCGCTACACAAGTGAGAGTGTGTGTTTCAAATGAGGAGAGCTACACCTCTATTTATATTCATCCGTTCACTTCAATTAACTCATCCGACATGTAGGCTCAAGTTAATCATGTAGGCTCGAGTTACACACGTAGGCTCAAGTAACCACACTGGGGTGCTAATGACCCACCTTTACAATTAGAGGGGACAACCTCACGACTGTTATTAGTTCTTCCGATTAGAAGCATCAGGGTACAAGATAATACAAGTGGTTCTCCTGATAGGACCATCGGGGACCATAAAAGATACATATAGAATATTCTTCGAAGTTACAATATTTCAACACTCCCCCTTAACAAGAAGGGTATTCGACAACAATATCAACAACAACAATAGTAGGAGAGGACATCATCAACATCATCAGGGTAACACATCTATAAATCATTGGAAGCTTTTCAACATCATATAGTCTTTGTCTTGAATATTCGACGACAGCAACTTCTTTAATCAACATCAGCAACATCTTCAACACTTTGACCTTTCAATCAGCAACATCTTCAGCACTTTGACCTTTCGATCAGCAACATCTTCAGCACTTAGACCTTTCGATCAACAGCAACATCTTCAGCACTTTGACCTTTCGATCAACATCTTCAGCACTTTGACCTTTCGATCAGCAACATCTTCAGCACTTGGACCTTTCGATCAGCAACAACATCTTCAGCACTTTGACCTTTCAATCAGCAACATCTTCAGCACTTTGACCTTTCGATCAGCAACATCATTTTCAGCACTTTGACCTTTCGATTAGCAACATCATCTTCAACACTTTGACCTTTCAATCAGCAACATCTTCTTTAGCACTTTGGCCTTTCGATCAGCAACAACATCATCATCATACTCTGATCTTTTGATCAGAAACATCATCATCAAAACATCAACCTCATCATCATCAAAACATCAACATGATCCTTCCTTTCGGAATTACGGGATCAACATGTCTGTGGTACTCAGACAATCCTTCCTGTCGGAATTACGGGATCAACATGTCTGTGGTACTCAGACAATCCTTCCTGTCGGAATTACGGGATTTAGGTCTTTACGGAGTTACTAACGATCCTTCCTTTCGAAATTACGGGATCAACACATCTGTGGAGCTTAGACGATCCTTCCTTTCAGAATTACGGGATCAAGTCTTTATGGAGCTACTAACGATCCTTTCTTTCAGAATTACGAGATTTAGGTCTTTACGGAGTTACTAACAATCCTTCCTTTCGGAATTACGGGATCAACACATTTGTGGAACTCAGACAATCCTTCCTATTGAAATTACGGGATCAACACATCTGTGGAACTCAGACAATCCTTCCTGTTGGAATTACGGGATCATCTTTACGGAGCTACCAACGATCCTTCCTTTCGGAATTACGGGATTTAGGTCTTTACGAAGTTACTAATGATCCTTCCTTTCGGAATTACGGGATCAATACATCTGTGGAACTCAGACAATCCTTCCTATTGGAATTACGGGATCAAGTCAATGATCCTTCCTTTCGGAATTACGGGATTTAGGTCTTTACGGAGTTACTAACGATCCTTCCTTTCGGAATTACGGGATCAACACAGTTGTGGAACTCAGACAATCCTTCCTATTGGAATTACGGGATCAACACACGTTCTCGAGTACCGAAGTCACCGGATCCGTTCTGAACCGAAGTTCAAGGATGATACAATCCTACCCCCTTCCCGATGACCGAAGTTCACCGGATCCGTTCTGAATCGAAGTCCAAGGATGATACAATCCTGCCCCCTTCTCGATGACCGAAGTTCACCGGATCCGTTCTGAACCGAAGTCCAAGGATGATACAATCCTGCCACCTTCTCGATGACCGAAGTTCACCGGATCCGTTCTAAACCAAAGTCCAAGGATGATACAATCCTCCCACCTTCTCGATGACCGAAGTTCACCGGATCCGTTATGAACCGAAGTCCAAGGATGATACAATCCTGCCACCTTCTCGATGACCAAAGTTCACCGGATCCGTTCTGAACCGAAGTCCAAGGATGATACAATCCTGCCACCTTCTCGATGACCAAAGTTCACCGGATCCGTTCTGAACCGAAGTCCAAGGATGATACAATCCCACCACATTCTCAATGACCAAAGTTACACCGGATCCATTCTGAACTGAAGTTCAAGGATGATACAATCCTACCACATTTTCGATCACCGAAGTCACCGAATCACTTCTGGACATATGTCCCGGGATGATACAATCCCTCTTCATTCTCAAAGACCGAGGTCTCCGGGTCACTTTTGAGCAAGTGCACAGGGATGATACAATCCCATTGCAACATCACTACTCCCCCTTTCAGGGAAGGTCTTTTCGAACCACACCAAGCTTGTCTCAAAAGTGTTCGAACTTTACTCGGGACAAAGGTTTCGTCAACACATCATCATCTACATCTTCAATATGTGGATACTGAACTATCACCATCTGTATCTCCAGTATGTGAATACTAAAAGCATCATCACCTCTATATTCAATATAGAAATACGGAATCACCATCATTTGAATCTACAGTATGTAAATATTGAAACATCATCTATATCTTCAGTATGAGAATACTGAAATCATCATCATCTATATCTTCAGTATGGGAATACTGAAATCGTCATCATCTATATCTTCAGATGGGAATATTGAAACATCATCATCTCTATATTCAGTATAGAGATACTGAATCACCATCATCTGTATCTATCTTCAGGTCAAAGAGACCTGATATCAACTTCCGAAGCCATATGACTTCACAACTTAGCAGAGCAATCTGCTATGTATTCTACTTCAGTCGTGCTAAGAGAAATACTGGACTGTTTCCTGCTAAGCCATGAACTCATAGCAAACCCCAAACAAAAGAATCTACTTGATGTGATTTTCCTATCTGAGATACTTCTAGCCCAATCTGCATCTGTATAGCCATACAATCTGTAGTCATGGTTTCCATCATAGTATAGACCAAAGTCTATAGTCCCTTTCAGATATCTCATCACATGTTTTGCAGCTACTAGGTGAACCTGTCTTGGTTGAACAAGGTGTTCACAGCAAAACAAATGTCTGGTCTGGTATTTGATAAGTACATCAATGACCCAATGATCTGTTTGTAATGAGTCACATCCACTAGCTCTTATGAGTCATCAACTAACAGCTTCAGGTTGAAGCCCATGGGTGTGGCCATGGCTTTGCATTCCAACATATTGAATATGTCTACCGCATACTTTCCCTAGTTGAGAAAGATTCCTTCTGAACTTTGCCATACTTCCAGACCTAGGAAATAATGCATTAACCCAAGGTCTTTCATCTCAAATTCTTCTGCTAATTTCTTCTTGCTTTCTATGACCTGTTTTTCATTCCGTGTCAAGAATAAGTCATCCATATATAATAACAGGATGACAGGTTCATCTTCTACATCCTTGTAGTAAAGGTTAGGATCGACTTTACTCTTGGAAAAGCCCATGCTCGTCAGGAAACTATCTATTCTTCCATACCAAGCTCTGGGAGCTTGCTTCAGGCCATAGAGGGCCTTCTTCAACTTGCATATGTGAGTCCATCTGTCTTCAACTTCAATTCCTTGTGACTATTCGATGTAAAACTCTTCCTCAATCATTCCATTAAGGAAGGCTTGTCTTTACTTCATCTTGGAAGAAACTACCATGATAGTTCTGAAGGAAGTGTACCTTACTTCCTGGAGTAAGTGTCTCTTCAAAATTAATTCCCTCTTTCTGATAGAAGCCTCTAGCCACAAGTCTTTCCTTACTTCTATCAGCAACATATTTTATCTTGCAAATTCATTTGGAAGATACCAAATTCTTGCTTTCTGGTTTGAGTACTATATCCCAAACATCATTCTAGTATTATTTCATCATAACATCTTCCATGAGTTCGTCTTGTCAGGTCATCAACATATCCTAGTCTTCTGCATTCAACCTTGAAGGTTGGAACCCACTTTACTCTTAGTAAAGTCTCAATCCATCACGAAGCTATCCATCATGTCGTACCATGCCGAACTCAGATATCTTCAGTAGTCACTCCCCCTGAAGTGGAGTATCATCTTCCTTCTTCATTCTGTACAGGTGGTTCTATGCTTGATATATACTGGTCAATAGAGTATGTCATGTCATAGTCTATTCTTTCTGAGGCAAGTCACGAACCTTGCTTTGTACACTTGTTCTTGTAGATCCATGTGGAGGATACTACGTACTTCCCTTTATGTCTCGAAATCATATTGTATACATCATTCCCCATGATCAACTGTTATTCTTTGATCATAGCTTCTTTCATAGCATTCTTTTTTTCATCTTCAGTTATCTCTCGTACCCATGGTGGTCTTCATCCTTCGAGGTGGATCTATTGCTCTTTGAAGCTCTTTCTTCCGTCATGGTGTCTCTGACCCTGGGAGCTTCAGATTTTATTGCAGTGAATCTTGAATTGTCATCACTTGTTCTTCGGAACAAGTCTCATCCTTCTTATAGGAGGTTGTACAGGACCTTTCCTACAATTCAAATGCACCAGCTGCATGGTTAGAACTATTGCATAACGACAAATTCTTATGCATCATGCAACTGTTTAGCCAATACAACATTCATCCATATCTCAAAAACTTTCTAGATGCCTTCCATCTCTATCATGACATTATTGAGATTGTGCACTAATCTAATATGTCAGCAAGGAGGTTTGATAAGAAGCAATGGAGAGTTGTATGGCACCATGAGCTACTTACCCATCACAAGCATCTTAGTAGTATACAGTCATTAATGCAAACAATCTATCATGCATAACACATCAACTAAATATAACCAAATGCATAACAAAACAATATCATGCAATGACAATTGAATACTTATCTTTTATTCGTTTCATGGGTAGACTCCTTCTTGATTCTTCTACTTCATCATCTTCTTCATTCATGACATCATCATTTCTTATCCAAATGATAAGATGGATAAAAGGTTCTTTAAGAATTGAGTTCTTCACATTCCTCATCGCTTGAGGGATCTTCTTTGAATGGTGAGAGCTTGATCTTAAATTGCTTCCATCTTCTTCTTCTCTTCTTATGAGTCAAGCTTCTTCTTCTTCCCAGAGTCTGTTGAAAGTAATTACTTCCTTCTAGCACACATTCCTTGAATGAATGAATTATATGATCCTGGGAGACCATTCAAGGTGGCTATCACCACTTCTGCATTCTCCAATTCTTCTTCTACCGCTTCAAGATGTTCTGCATTCTGGATCTTCAAATTCTTCAACTATTTTCTCAAAGCCATCTTCTGATTTATGTTCTTATCTTCAAATAGCTTGATCAAGGAATCAAACATCTTCGGTGTCTTTAGGGAAGACACTTGTGGTACAAGTTGATCCGTGATTGAATCAACAATGATCTTCTTGGCCTTGATCAAGTTCTTCTTGTGTAACGCTTTGAGCCTCATCTCTTTCTAGAATTGGAACCTCTCTACTCATAAAGGTGTTCAATTCATTTTCTTCAGAGAGATCAAATACTTCCATGCTTGGAATTTTTCAACTTCACCAAGCTTGTCATCAATATGATGTGATATATCACTTTGAAATGAGAACCTCAAATGCAAATAGCAAAAGATTAGATCTTACCGATTTGAGGTGTCCATCCTGCTTCCGGAGCTGGCTGATCTAGGGTTTGTCAGAGAAACCCTAATTTTCAAAACTTGGAATCTTTCAAATCTGATTGGATAGAAAGATATATCTCTTCAAATGGAGCTGTCCAATGTACTCCTTTTCTGAAAACAGTGGAGGGAAGCTCTCAGAACAGGAAGCCCTAGTTTTCCAATTTCTTCTGCAAAAATGCCTGTCACTGTTTCTGTGATATCTCCGAAATTACTGCTCCTCTGTATCTGAAATTTCTCACTGAGGTAACCTCACATGTCCCTGATCCAACACCATAGGTTTCATCAGAATTGGTTTCACCAATTTGGATTTATGATCCTTTTCCCAAGGTGACCTGTTATAGGACTGTTCAGAATAGTGAAGTTGTACGACCTTCCACGTGTCACTGTTTAATCTTCTGGTTCTGAAATTCGGACCATAGAAAGTACATTCCGTGCTCTTTCTGGAACATCTTCAGGAATTCCATTTGGACTTCGGTAGCCCAAGCTATAGCAATTTTCCCTAGGTGTCCTGTTTAGGGATGAATTCTGGAAGAGGCTAGAACCCTAACTTGGAGGGATCATATCTCCCAAAATATAGCGAATATGAGGCTGAATTTTGGACACAGTGTACATCAAGATTTTATCTTCGGCCTCTGCAATTTTCAGCTCCTGAACCTTCGCCAATCTCGGGATATAGCGAATGTACTAAAACTTAGCAGTTTTAGTATTTAGGATTTTTCTAGCTTGGGGTCAAGCTAGGGTTTGACTTTCCTGGAGTTCACCCAACCAAAAATCTTGATCCAAGTCTTTAAACTTCGATTTTGATGAGGAGAGCAATCCTATGCTGGGCTCACTCAAAAATTCCTCTTCTACAAGAAGCCCTAATTTCCTACACCGAAAACTGAAAATGTTCGAAATCAAATTCTGTTTCGACAGAAAGATGCGCCCTTCAATGGAGAGTCAGCCTAGCCTTCTTTTGCTGATTGATTGTGGAGAGAGAACCAAAAAGTAAGAAGCCCTAGATTTTGTAGCTACACAATGTCTTCTTTCAGGGTGGCTCTAATACCATGTTGAATTTTCATATGCTTAGCTAATACATCAGTATTTCATTTCATTTTCATAACAAAAGCATATAAACAGGATCACTGAAAGATCGACAAGCACAACCATACAAAAGGAACACAAAGATTTATCCTGGGAAAACCCTAAAGGGAAAAACCCAGCAAAAGCTTCCTCAATATAGATGCCCCAAAGAGGTAAAAGATAAAACCAACAAGGAGATCAAAGCCTGATCCTCCTCCTTCTCCAGCTACTCTTCTCTTCTCCATAAATGCGCTACACAAGTGAGAGTGTGTGTTTCAAATGAGGAGAGCTACACCTCTATTTATATTCATCCGTTCACTTCAATTAACTCATCCGACATGTAGGCTCGAGTTAATCATGTAGGCTCGAGTTACACACGTAGGCTCAAGTAACCACACCGGGGTGCTAATGACCCACCTTTACAATTAGAGGGGACAACCTCATGACTCTTATTAGTTCTTCCGATTAGAAGCATCGGGGTACAAGATAATACAAGTGGTTCTCCCGGTAGGACCATCGGGGACCATAAAAGATACATATAGAATATTCTTCGAAATTACAATATTTCAACAACTACATCACTAAAAGGTTATGAGTACTATGTAACCTTCATTGATCATTTCTCCAGGAAGACCTGGATCTATTTTTTTTAAAGCAAGGAATCAAAAGAAGTCTTACAGAAGTTCAAAGAATTCAAAGCTCTGGTAGAAAACTAGATAGGGAGGAGAAACAAAGTTTTACGATCAGACAATGGGGGTGAGTAAACCTCTAAGGAGTTTAAATCTTTCTGTGCTCAGGAAGGATTCAAGAGATAGTTGACTGTACCCTACACGCCTCAGCAGAATGAGGTGGCAGAGAGAAAGAACAGGTCAATAGTTGGTGCAGCAAGATCTATGTTGCATGATGAGGGCTTTCCTTTCTTTCTCTAGGCAAAGGCGTGTAACACGATTGTGTATATTCAAAACAAGAGTCCCCATAATGTTTTGGGAAGTAAGACTCCTGAAGAAGCTTACTTAGGGAAGAATCCTAAAGAAGGGCACTTCAGGATATTTGGGTGTCTTACCTACTCTCGTGTTCCTTCTGAGAAAAGGACAAAGTTGGAACCCACGGCAGAGAAGGGTATCTTTGTTGGGTATGACAAGATTTCAAAATCCTACCGCATATATATTCCTGCAAGAAAACAAACAATTGTGAGGGGGGATGTAAAATTTGAGGAGGATAAGGCCTTCAGAAAAACTCATGAGTTGGACAAGGGGGAAAAGCAAGCTTCCACTCCTCAGGTGAATACGAGTCAAAGCATGGCTACTCAGAGTCCAAGGTAACAGGTATCAAGGTGACAAGTTCTCAGGTACATGTACAGGCTCAGGGGAAAATCCATAGGGTGGTGGTCCTACAGGTTCAGGTTCTCAGATTGCAGGTTCTCGAGCAACTGGGTCTCAGACCACTGGAGCTACTACTTCTGGAACTCAGTCCGAAGCAGTGAATTGGGACAAGCATGAGTTTTTCTCCCCTCGAGAAGTTACTTTAGGAAAGAGGAAGCCCAAGTGGCTTCAAGAAATCCCAAAGGAAGCTCGATCAGTGGGAACTCCCAAGAGGGTTGCTAGAGAGAGTAAGGTACCAGAGAAACTTTGCAGCTATGTAAGCTATGGTGAGCAATATTAGTGAGTCTAAGTCATCTTCTTATGAGCGGGCAGCAGGCGAGCAAGTTTGGAGAGATTCCATGGTGGAAGAGTATGCTTCCATCATGAAGAATGATGTCTGGGAAATTGTGTCGAGACCTTAAGGGAATCTGTAGCGAATTCCAAATGACTCTATAAGATTAAATATGTTGCAGATGGCAACATTAAGAAGTACAAAGCTAGGTTTGTGGCGAGAGGGTTCTCTCAAGTTGAGGGGATTGATTATGATGAGACTTTTGCACCTATTGCTAGATACACTTCAATCAGAGCTAATATCTCCATTGTTACTGAAATGGGATGGAAGATCCATCAGATGGATGTGAAGACAACATTTCTAAATGGAGTTATAGAAGAGGAAGTTTACATTGAGTAGCTGATGGGTTTTGAAGTGCATGGGAGAGATTCTCATGTGTGCAAGCTGAAGAAAGCCTTGTATGGTCTGAAGCAAGCTCCAAGAGCTTGGTTTTCAAGAATAGATGCCTACTTGCAACAAATGGGGTTCTAAAAGAGCGAGGCAAATCCCAACCTCTACTTCATAGTAGTCAAAGGAGATACTCTCATTCTAATCCTGTATGTTGATGACCTGTTTATTACAGGAGCAAAGAAACTCATAGCCAACTGCAAGAAAGATCTTGCTTCAAAGTTCGAGATGATATATAGCGGATTTATGCACTATTTTTTTGCCATGGAGGTTTGGCAGGAGGATGGGCATATTTTCTAGGAGAAGGAAAATATGTTGTTGACATCTTGAAAAGGTTTCAGATGGAGGGTTGCAGACCTATGACCACACCTATGACTACCAACTAGAAGAAGTTAGTGACTTTTGAGGGGGAGTCAGTTGATCCAACCAAGTATCGTCAGCTGATAGGATCTCTGATGTATTTGGTTAACACTAGACCTGATCTAAGCTATGTAGTCAACACCTTGAGTCAATATATGGTGGATCCCAGGAGAGCACACTGGGTGGCTGCAAAGCATGTGCTCAGGTACCTTAAAGGTACTGTAGGCTATGGATTGAACTATGAGAGGAGGGATGGAATAGAGTTGATTGGCCATACAGATTATAACTGGTCAAGAAGTGCAATGGACAGGAAATGTACTTCAGGGTGTTGTTTCAGCTTGGGTTCGGCAGTTGTGTCGTGGTTTAGCAAGAAACAAAATTCGGTAGCATTGAGCTCTGCTGAGGCAAATACATGGCAACCATTCTAGCTAGTTGCAAGGTTATTTGGCTTTGCGAGATGTTGGTGAGTTTATTTGATTCTTAGTTGGAGCCAACTGTGATCTACTGCAATAATCAAAGTTGCATGAAACTCACCGATAATCCAGTATTTCATGATAAGTCCAAACATTTTGAGATTAGATATCATTCCATCCATGATCATGTTCAAAAGGGAGCAATTAAGCTTCAATATTTGTCTACAAATGAATAGGTTGCAGATATTCTTACATAATCATTGGGGAAAAGTAAGTTTGTATACTTCAAAGACAAAATGGGAGTTGTTCAAAACACTTTCCTCGTTAAGAGGGAGTTTTGAAATATTAACGAGAAAAGATGCAAATGAGTAATTTTGCATGAAAGTGAAATTAGGGTTTTGGAACCCTAATTAGGGTTTTGGTGACCTAATTTCTTAATGACTTGTAAAAGAAAGTCAAAGGGTAAAATTTTACTAAAATTTTTGGCAGAGAGGGAGAGAGTTCATCTTCACTAGATTATGGATCAATGCTACACGAATCAAGGGAAGGGCGCATACTGCTGGAACAGTTGGGGCCGCATTCTTGAGGAAGTAGAGAGGTCAAATCTTCAGAGACTGAAGAGTTCTTTCTTCCGTATAGTGTCAAAGGTAATTCACTGAGACTCTTGAGAGATTGAAGAGCAGCAACAAAGTGAGTAGCTGGTGAGGAGGACGTGAGCAGCAGTACCAGCAACACGTCACACATGTGGGTGACGTCAAGTAGCTGTTGGCACATGTGGGAGGCTGAGAGGGCCCAAAGAGCTGAGGGTCCTTCATCAGTGACTAAGGAGAGTCCATCAGGGTTCAATCAGAGTCAGACTGAGCGCAAAACAACTAGGATGTGTTTCTGAGGAAGAGAGACGCAGTTGTACTGCTGGGGGTTGTTTTCAGAGATTGAGGACAGAAATCTTCTTCCGAAGCGGAGGGGAGCAGAATAGAAGTGCTGAGAAAGCATTACTCAGAGGTTAGACATAGAGTACAACTTCTAGATACTGGCAGAGGTTGAGTTGAGATTTCCAACATGTGGGTGTGTTGTTGTGGGTACATTTTCCAAGAGCAGTAGTTGCAGCTGCTACAGATTTAGGGCTTTGTCCCTTCAAGTTCATCTGTTGTTTATCTAACTCATTATGTACTTCTTATTCTATATCACATTTTCTCTAGGCTCAAGAGGGAAGAAAGCCCCTCTGCAGATAGTTTTCCTAAGTTAGGTTTCCAGGATAAATTCTGAGTCATTTGTGTGATTGTTGGTTTATGAGTTTTATGGATGTTCATGTGATGCAAATTCTAATTTAGATAGAATTGTCTCATCTGGAATTAGTGAATATTGTAGCCGTGTTGAATATCTGAACTTCTCAGAGCAAGTGAAGACCTCTAAGAAATTTTAATACCGATGATATCTCCTTGGGCTCAACTTAGGCATACCTATCCAGCATTATGAACAATGAAGTATGCTATAGAGAGAGTTCTTATGTAGTTATCCAACCGATGATGCGCCCAGATTATAATTCCCAACAATGTTTCTCAAGAACTATGGAAGAAGTTGAAAATCCTTTTCTATCCAGTACTGGTAAGGTCTCACTGCTACGTTTAAACGAAACCGATACAAGTATGTGGACAGGTATAATATTTACTTCTCATCTCCATGATATGTATTGTTTATCTCTTCGCTTGAAATGTGAAGGTATGAATTTTGTGGCTAATAATTTCAAATTTTTAAAGATTATTGGGGATGCTAACATGATTATTACAAAGATGAACAATATGCTTCTATATCGAAAGGAATGTTTAAACAAGTACAAGGGCAGATTACAGTTGGTACACCAAGGCTTTCCAGAAATTTGTCAAGGATCGCCTCTACAAGTGGTCTCCCAAGTTCGAAATCAAACGATCAATTTCATGCAAAAAAAATTCACAAAGCAAATGTATGATGGAGACAGTGCATACTTGAGCCCAATACATGCCTAGATAGATAAATCTTGCAAAAGTAATCATTCTCTATGGCAAGAATTTCAAGGATTCCGAGTTCCCACATTTATCCAACATTCCTTCTCTATCTCGACAAAAATACTGGTATGCACTCGGCTTATCCTCCATAAGATCTTGTCTTGGATTATCTCTAAAGGCAAAGGAAAAAGGTCAGGTATGAATGATATGCGCAGATGGCTACATTGGTGGTATGATTTCACTTGCCCCATTTTGTTATCGTGTTCAGGGTAGGTAGAGTTAGTTTCATTTTTAGTTCAGCATATATTGTTACCCTTGCATTGAATTTGTTGTTCTTTCATGTTGAGTTATTTGCATTTCATTTTGGACAAGGCAAGACGAAAGTGTTTTCCTCCGATGCATTTAATATCCTTGTATGTTAGATATGTGTGCAGGCCCATGGGTACTAGAGGATTCTAATGGTTCTCGTGAACTCCCACGAAGAGTACATGTCCCACAATTGGAGCCATTGTTACACCTCTTCAATTTTCAACGTTTCAGTAGGTCGTTGGTAGAGGAGAGATAAAAGGACAAGTGTGGGGTTCTTTCTTATGGTTGGCCATGACCGGGCCCCTTGGTTTTATTCTTGGAAGTACTATGGCTTAGTGGCACTGCCAACTACCCTTTTTGGGGCTTTTTAGCCTTCAGGTTGGCGTTCGGGGCTTCCAAGGGTAATCCATTGGATCATATGACCACCACCCTTTTCATGTCTTGAGAGGGACTATGCTTCCTCTAGGGATATCATCCCGAAGTCCACCCCCGCTCTCACACCCCACTTGGACCTTCTCTGGAGCTGATATTACCCCCTATGACCAAATCGACCCCTTGATGTCTTCATGATTGATCAAACCTCAAGCTAAGGCAAGGGGGGCATTGAGGGACTTTATTCACCATCATAGGGTTAGTAGGGGCATAACCTCCCCCTTAGGCTCACTGTTGCAGTGACAGTGAGGCCTTGGCTTCCTTATTTTAATATTTTTAATCATTTTATGTTGGTTTCAGGGCTTAGCCCCCAACGTGTGGGTGACATGTCTTAATTTTGTTTTATTTTGAAATATTTTACTATTTTATTGTTTTAATTTGAAATTGACATGTAGGCTTGATGAAAAAAACTAAAATCTTGTGCTAAATGGATATAAATATCCATTCACTTTTCATTTGTAAAGCACAAGACTTGGAATATAAAATCATTATGTTACTTTTTACCCTAATTGGGCTCTCTAAAGTCATGCGCACCTCTTGGATGACTTTCTCTTTTGCTTGAAGTGAAAATTGAAGTATTTTCTAGGGTTTCTATGCACATGCAAGGTTGATGCTAACATTGTTGGACTAGCATAAGCTTAAGGATTGATTTTCTTGGTAAAGTTGGTGAGTTTATGCTTCTTTGGTGATTGAATGGTGGTTGTAATGTTGCATTTTTTCTGATTTAGGGCATTTTACCAGCCTTTAGTCAAACTTTTGCATGGTAGAAAGCATCCCTTTGAGGGAGTTTTCTCTTATTGGGACCTTGGATCTCTGATTTCTGCCTAAATTAGGCTCCTCCAATGAACCCTAGAGGTTGTTGTTGGATGCCATAGTTTGGAAGAGAAGAGAAAGTATTCCAAAAGGGAGGTTGGTCACAATCCCTCTTGCCCTAGGGTTAGAAGTATTGTTCTTCAAAACCCCAATTTTGTCATCTTGTATAAAAATTATGTATTCTCATGTGTAAATAGATTGCATTTCATGGATAGATTAGGCTAATTTACGTCTGCTACCTTATGTCTCAAAAAACACTAAAAGCTGAAAAATATCCAAAAAACCAAAAAATATATTTTTTTTTTTAAACTTGTCAGGCCTCCCTAAAACTTTGGCCTTCCTTCCTAAAAACTAGGCCTCCCATTTTAGACCTGCAAAACCCTAAAACGAATTAGTTGGAAGGCCCCAAAACTTCAAAAAATTCCAAAAAAACAAAATTCAAAAAATATAAAAAATTTGCAAAACTGAAACCCACAAAAGGCTGCACCCTAGTGGTTTTCTCCATAGAATTTCAAGGATGTCTTTATCGACCATATTTGGACCCCTAAAACCGTAAAACGAAATTTCTTCAGACTGTCAACCTGATTAGGGTTTTCTGCGTTTTTAAGTTTGACTGACTAATTGAGTTCGGCCTCCATTCAGGAGTCCCTTCTTGGCCTAAACGAAGTACCTGTACCCTTTTTGGCACCCTGATGTCTCTTTTTGTGGACTGTCTGGCACCCTGTCATACTGCTGCCACTGCTGATAATTAGGACAGTAGGATTTCAGACCCTTTGGTCTCCTTAAAGTGGTGCAATTGGGACAGTTTTTTAGGCTTCTTTTCTAGACATTTTATCATGGTGAACTGTTAAACTAGTTGGCATGGTCATTACAAATTTACAGCTGTCATTTTCAATAATCATTTGTTATGATATCCTGCTAAATGGTGATAAAGTACAGACTTTTAAAATGTTGTCTTGATTCCAAAAGGTGAATGCTGATGTTAACTCTGTTTAAACAAGTGGCTTGATGCTAACTTATTGTGAATAAGATGCTTTATACTCTAAGGTTATGTGCAAGCCTCTAAAGGTGAATGCTGATGTTAACTCTGTTTAAACAAGTGGCTTGATGCTAACTTATTGTGAATAAGATGCTTTATACTCTAAGGTTATGTGCAAGCCTCTAAACTATAATTATTATCATTACATATGAATCGGCTTCCAGCACTTACACATATAGAGTTACTGTACTACTGCAATGCTGGTAAAGGGATTGTCTAAGGTGCTGGTTACCTTGCCATACTTTAAGTATACAGTGGCCTTTTTACGTATTACTTGTTTGAAAGTTATTAGTGGAATGATGAGTGCATGATTAAAGTGGAAGTTGCAGGCTACTAATTGACTGTTATGATAAGGCTTGTCATAAGGTTGTTATATTTTAATACATCCTTGACAGCTGGTAATCCATAAATATTTACAAATTGTGCTACAATATTGATGTTTGACTGAGAATTGATGAAAGTACTTTTTACTGTGTTCTTACATTTCACATTGGTCATCTGCTAATGGGCTACCTATGCTACAGTATTTACATTAGACTCCTTTAGTGTGTCTTCTTCATTTGCTATTAGACTCCATCGAAGGCACTGATCTACACTACAAGGTGTTTGGAAGGTATTTGCTGATTGCTTGGCAGGTACATAGAAGGGTTCTCCCCCTTGGAACAACACTGGGTCCCGAAGAAGTGGAGAGATCAGACAAAGGTGACAATAGTCTAAGCATCTCATGTGATTGCCATTCACTAGCAAGCTTAGCCTGCTAGTTTGAAGTTGAACGGTAACAGAGCCTATGATGATGATGATGATGACAATGTTTGTTACATTGCCACACCCTTAAAGGATGATAGGTCCTCAAAACATTGCAAACAGGATTCTCCATTGTTGAGCATATCTTATTGGTGGGATCACCTTTATTTGGTTGAAGGAACTTGACTTTGTTCTAATTTGAGTTTTAGTGAGGTTCTTTTGTAGTGAGTATCATGTTCTAAAGTCCTTTGACCTAGTTGTTTAACTTTTCTTGCTTTTGATGTCATATGTTTGTATGTATTTCTTGTCCCTATTTTATTAGTAGGAAATTTTTTTTTTTGGAGTGAAACTTTCAACACCATATAATTTTTAATTTTTCCCTTTCCAATTAAATTAAATGAATTGTTCTTTTAGGTTGGTGGTACAAGTGCCCAAATGAATCAACCATTCAACACCTAGTACCATATCCATCTCATCGAGCGGTAGAGCATAGATCCCTATTTGTAGTTTCAATCCTTGTATTTAAGCAAAGATTTCATGAGATCTTCCTAGACCTTTTTGTTTATCAGTGATCATAACTATGAGATCCTTGGTGGGGTGCAAATAAAAGTTTAGTTTCTTAGAGAGATTGATGTCTATATAGTTATGAGTACTACTAGAATCTGCAAGTATTGTACCATTTCTATTTTTTATAATTCCTTTAAGCTTCAAGGTCTTACGTTTTAATTTCCCTGTCATTGTTTTCAAGTTGAACTATAGGTGGGGTTGAGGTCTCCTAGCTAAAAATCCCTAGGAGATAGTGGTGCATTTCATTCATATACCACTTGCTCATGACACATTGATCATTCCTTTTTTTATTGAAAAATACTTCTTCTATTCACATAACTTATTGACAATAAAAAAAACTTGCAGTGGGAGAGTATATACAATGCCTATCCTAACTGCTTCCTGAAGCTTATTAGAGCATAAATGATATTAGAATATAAAATAGCATCCAACTTTTTGGAATCCTTGATTAATCAAGTGCCCTTGGCTAGTAACTGATGGCGTACCTCATCTTCCAAAACGCAATAAAAGTTGAAGCAAAACTACTTTCTTGATCAAAAACATGCATGCACCTGACTTTCCATAGCACGAACAAAGCATCTATCCGCAAGCAATGCCACAAACTAGAGAGTGAATCTTGTACCAAGGACTAACCATCTTCAAGTACAGTTTCTCTTCAACAGAGTTTGTTTAAGAAGAGCTCAAAATGTTGCTCCTCCATAAATCTCCAACAATCTCTAGCAAGCAGACTATCCGAAAAGATGTGCTTAACTGTCTCTGATCTCTGGCATACTAGGCACAGACCATACGAGAGGCTAGACATAGCCAACCGAGACTTGGATGGAAGTCCCTGATAAATCACCAACCAAGCAAACACTTGCAGTTTATAGGAAATTTGAATTGACCAAACATTGTGTAATCGACAAATCCACTACATCTATGGATCTAACAAAACCCATCTCACGCTGAGTACCTACAAAAAGGGATGACGTTGATGAACAGTTGCACACATACGGAGAGAATAATCTTGCAACAATGGGATACTAAAGATTCATTGCCAATCTCTCTAGAAAGGCCTTAGCATACCAATGTTGATTTTGAACACGTTTGACACTAGGAGATGGGCATATAGCTCCATGATTGCAAGGCGATCCGAGATTCGAAATCCAAACTCTTGAGCAAGCAATCTCCACGGCTTCCATGAGTAGGCCTTAGAATCCCAAAGATCACTCCGATGAAAGATACCCTTTTGACTCAGTGATCTCGCCTGGAACCGTAACAACTCTACAATGTAGGCCTCCTAGTCCCGCCAACTCCAAATCGGTCAAGAGGCAATGTCCCACCCAACTCTGTTGCCACCAAGCTCCACATCATCCAAATACTCCTAAAGATAATAGAGCCCCCGACCTGAAATAGAGAGGGAGAGGAGATGATGTTACATCAGCTAAATCTACCTCGTATCTTTCCCTGGTGCTAAGCTCTCAAAATCCGATGTCAAAAGAGAACCTAGCACAATGCTAACATTAATCATTCCTTAATGGAGCACCCTAGCATTTTTGAGTTAATTTGGCATTTTAATGACATGAACACATCTTCCCATGGACTCCCTTGTTGTTTGGCACTAAGATCGCATCTTGGCATGATTCATCGCCATGTCTAGCAAAGGGCTCCCTTGATCTTCTCTCTTGGCACACATTTTGATGCATGGTTATACTTTATTGCTTGAAGAAGGGCCCATCCCCTTCCTCATGGAGTTGATTGACTATTGTGGGGATCTTGCTCTTGGATTTGATGCACTATCTTCATTGATGGACTGCTTGTTCAATGGATGTAGTTGTTGCACATGTTTTAATGACTTACCACTTGGCATCTTGCACCTTTTGGAGGGGCTACCTCACTTTGGGAGCAATTATCTTTTGATGGAGCTCCTAGAACTTTTCAATCTCAACGCCATTAGATGCAAAGTGGCTATGGGATTTCTGAAAGGTGGTTATAATAGAAAATCCGATAAATATTAAGGAAGTTAGAAATTTCAAAATTGTCATTTAAAAAAACTGTACCACATTTTGACCACACGTGCCACTTGAAGGGGACATTTTTGCAAGATGGGCCACGCATCCCATTTTGAGGAGGTTATTATTGTTTCATGGCCTCGAAAAAGAAGACACCCACCTTGAAGAAAATACTTTCCATAACCACATCATTATTTTACTCATTATTGACTTCACAACATGAGTTGGTTATATACCACCATAGATCCAACTTAAAGGTGGCTCTACCAAGCCTCGAGAGGGATCAAATCTCTGAAGGTGCAAAACCTTTCCCTCTATTGAATCCAATACTCACCCATTTTGTCGTTAAAATCACGACTTCAACAAAATATGTGTAGTTGAAAGACAGGTTTCCATGGATTAACATGCTACAGGGTATCCCTGCACATTATTGCACACTGCCATGGATGATACGTGAAGGGGTATCACTTCATATATTTGATTATGGAAGTAATATTTGTGGTAATTAATATCATATTGTTATGCCACTCTATTATTAATCTTATTACCTATGCAAATCAATTTGCTACCTGTGCAAATTAGTTCCATATCCCCACAAATTAATTGTTGCATTGGATGGCACATAGATCCATTTTGAAAGGGATCTAGCAAGCATCGAGAGGGATCAAATCCCTTGAGATGCAAACCTATTTTTAAAGTGTAAATGTTGAGGAAGCATTTTAATTTATCTAAATTGTGTTTTTTTTATATATGTGGTTGTAAATGTTTTAACTCTAATTTGAATAAACATATTATTATTTTATAATATTTTAATACTTTTTTAAAAGGACACTTGTCAACTCTAGGAAGAGCACGAAAGGAGTTACACATCTCCAATCTATCTAATTTGTCTTTTTCATATATGTGCGGTTGTAAATGTTTTAAGTCTAATTTGAGCCGACATGTTATTATTTTATAATATTTTATTATTTTTAAAAAGGACATGTGTCAACTCTAAGATGAGCTCGGAAGGAGTTACACATCTCCCCCTACTGGGTTGTAGAATGCGCCTCTTCAGCGCAACTAACATTATTTTATTGTGTTGCTTGGAGAGAAAAGTGCATCTTAACCACTTTATTCTATTGTTGGAGAGTTTGATGAGTAGATTGTGGATCTAAGAGAGAATTATTAGAGATAACTCTATATATAAAAAGTAGCCCTTACTCATTCATTTTCATGGTTGGATTTTTGGAGTTTTCTCACTTTAGAGCTTAATGGATATATCTTTCTTGGTGCATATGTTAAGTGTAAGGGTCTTCTCCCATCAATGTGTGGTTTATAGTTCAAGTGCTTTCTATTGTTTCATATGATTGTAGAGTTGTCAGTACTGCTATTGATTGGCCATTGGTAAAGGATACATCTATCTTATTGAGAGGGTTTTGTGAGAGGTTTATCCCTCCCTAGCCCTTCGTTGTCTCATTTATGGAATATTCTCTTACACCTTACATCTGCATAAGTGGTTATTAGGATACTACTCCATGTGAAGGCGCACCATCCTTTGCAAAGTTTTGATAAGGCACTTTTAAAGGGCCTCCAAGTATTCTTTACTTTCATTTTTCAACAATGTTAAGTTCTTGTGGCATGCATATTGTAACCCTTGTAGTCTTAACCCTTTATTGAGTTTCCCTCTTGGATCGGCGTCTAGACTACATTTTCCCTTGTTTGAACTGGCACTAATCCTTCCATCATCTTTTTACTCTCTTATACTACAAAGGACAAAAACATTTTACTAAAGCTACTCTCATATATCACCTTGTGCCTCATTGTTTAGCTTCAGTAATCCTATTTCCTACGGATAACCCCCTTGAGTTGGAGGAGAGGCAACATAAAGTGTATAGGATAGGTTTCTTAGGTGATAGTGGTAACCATCCTAGTAGATCCCTCTCTGGTTGCACTTTGTGGTTTAGGGCCTTTATCATTAAGTGTGGGTTGGGGAGGTAACACAAAGTAAGTGAGTAATGAATCAATTGCCAAAATGGTCGAAGAGCATTTACAACAAAAGAATATCAAGGTGACATGCAAATACACAAATTTGTATCACAAATTAAAAAAAATTAGAGGACAAAATAGCAAAATGTCAACAAAATGAGAAAGCATCAAAACAAAAATCAAAGATCTCAAAAAGAAATTTGGCAAGGAATTATCCAAGAGATGAAGAAAATTCTCATTTAAAGAACCATTATCAAAGCTTGGTTGCACAAATCAAAATGTTGAAAAAAGAGAAGTCGCAACACAAAAACCTGGAGCAACTTACCAACATGGAATTATTGATTGATAAAGAAACAATGATTGGCCCTCTTGTATGACTTTTTGTTGGAATATATATAGCTTTCGAAGCTATTTTTTAATGTAATTAATTTATGTACATAAAAAGATTTTTGACAACAAGTGTCAAAATCTCCTGCCAAGTGTCAATACCTCATGACAAGTGTCAAAATTTCCTGCCAAGTGTCAAAAGCTCTTGCCAAGTGTCGAAGGGTACTAAGGGGCAGCTTAGGGAAGCCAAGCCAAAATATAAAAGGAGGCTGCCCCTCACCATTTGAAGACACAATTTTCCCGTGCGGAGCCACTTTTCCCAAAATCCAGACATATTCCCCTTACCATCCGGTATATCGGGAATCCCCTCTCTCCTTTAATCAATTCATCTTTTAAATAATAAAATTAACCAAGAACACAATTGCAAAACTTTTACTTTACAACAACATTTGCTTTGACTCCACAGAACTGGTCTTTAATAATTATCATTTGCTTCATTCAATTAAGCTATATTTTGTCATGATTATTCTATTTCATATATGCTGTATAGTTGAATTAATTGTGCAATTGTCTTGATTAATATATTAACCTTCAAACTCCTAAACAACAATTTTTCATCCAAAAAAACTAAGTACCTAAAGCCTTAGTGATATTAATAGGGCCTACCCCCCTTGGCTTCGTTAGGAGTTAAGCCTAAACAAAGGATTCAAGATTAAGTGACAGTACTTGACTCAAGACTTGCCTCCAAGGACGCACCAAGCAGCTTGAATATTTTTGCTACGTTAACCCCAAGTGCGTAAGAGGCGGCAACACCAAGTAAAAGGAGCACTCTATACGAAAGTTTCTCGAGTGTAAAAAGGGCAATCGAATATAGTATTTTAGGTTCAAAACACACGTTTTCATAAGATAGAAATTGAATTTGATTTCTCTACCAATGTGAGTCGAGGCACAAACAATCATGCTGAGTTTTTAGCACTCCTAGCTTTTTTGAGGTTAGCTTTGCACCTAAACATTTCTGGTCTACAAGTTTATAGTGATTCTTCTCTGGTCGTTAAGTGGATGAACAAAGAATAGGACATTATTGATATCTCTCTACAGTATTCCATAGTTCAAATAAAGACTACCTCTTTGCAATTCACAAAAATCTTATTCTCACATATTTACAAAGAACTGAATAGGACTACTAACACACTTTCAAAGGAAGGATTGGTTAAGGCCCCAAGTCTCCTACATATCAAGGAGTTTGAAGCAAGATTTTCCACTGAATATACTTGGGATTTATAAAATTGATATTTTACTCATAGATGCTACAAGAGGGATATCTTTACAAATGATTAACGGACGTTTCTTGAACTGGAAGACTATATGTTTCCTTTGTTGATCTTCCTAAACTTTATGGACCTATTTGTGGCACTAATATCTTTGCGATAGTCTACGTTATATGCAATTCATATCAAAATGACCTATTGAGGCATTTTAGCTCGAACTACATACATATGTAGGAGTTTTCTTTTCTATCCTACTACACTGGCTTCAGTATAGTGTACTGGATTCAGTATAGTGAAAGGACATGTTGTGCATCTAGCACCTGAAAAGCGTATTTTTCATTCTCCTATGAATAAAAATTACATTTTTTCCTCGGGTAAAAAAGAAGTAAAATTGACAATGTGGTTTTGCCTAGATATTAGTAATTTCTCATCTATTTAGCTTCATCCTAGGATATGCAATTGCTATATGTTTAAGATCCATACCATGCTCTTGTTCCTTTGTATACTCTACCTATTTCTCAAGCTTTTCTTTAAATCCTTCCAAGATCTCTTCCACAATTTCTTTCTAAGCCTCCCATCTAGCTCACCCCTACTTCATTTAGGATGGTCTCCTCATGTTTCCTTTTTCCTAGCCGACAAGTAATAGGAAACCTTTCATCCAATTTAATTATCCATCCATCAATCCCGTTCAACATTTGAGAAATATTTGATCCATACTTCTACACATTGAAGAGTCTACTCCTCAACCCCACTTTGATACCAACATAATTTAACTTGTACCTTGTCATAACCTTGGCCTATACCCCTAATCAAAAGTCAATATCATCGTGCATATAGATGCGAGTGCATGTGAGTGCATGTATGTTAATCATCATTGATACATCCATACCCATGATTCCTTTAGAATACAAGCAGGATTGTACTAATCCAAGTGATTCCGTGTAAATAACATCACTAGCATTCAGTCTCCTCTCATATGCAAGTTCTCTTAAGGCCTTATTGTAATATTAATTAAGGCTATTAAACTCAGACTTTAGATTGACTCAACAACACAATCATTCATGAGTGACTCTACAATGAAGAAAATTAAGCACCAAGACTCCAGAATAACTCACCAAATTGAAAGGTACATAAAATTTAAAATAGAAAAATAATTTTACCCAAAAATTAAGCAATGACATTTGTATTCCGTAGAAAAGTATTAAAGACTTATTGATGCACCATATACTCATACATTATATTAAATACTATAGCAACCTTGAGGATCCTTGTCAATTATTTTTGGAAGGCAATGTCTAAAGTCACTAATGTCTTTATCCATAGCCCTTTGGCAAAAACAACACTTCACCCTACCTATCACCTCTAAAACCTACATTCAAAGATACATCCAATCACCCAAGTACAAACCCTGGTGGAACTTGACAACACCACCCATTATCACCTCAATGGTCATCCTCTTCATTTTAGGTCGGCTCTCCTCAGACACAAGGGAGGGATTCCCGATTAGGATTGTTAAATTTCTCCTATAAAACCCTTGTAACAATTTCCAGATTTAGCAAAATGAAATTTAAAATCTGCAATGAATATTAGTGGTGATTTAAAATATGCAAGTGTCTTGACCAATTGGTATGGAGTCATCAACAATAACAAAAAAATTAGAAAACCCACGAATCTGCCATATTATACCAGTTACAACAGATCTGAAACATTCATTTTTAGTTAAACGTTAATGATCATAGATACACTAAACACAGATCCAATCCTGCTTGCAACAAACGGAAGACAACAGATATAAAAATGAAGCAGTAGGACAACTTTTTCCATTGAATAAAATCCGATAAAACATTACATTCTCAGATCTGGTATCAATCTGGTTAAAGAGGATCAAAGCATTTCTCTTTCTGCCCTTCCTTCACTAGCTATGACCAGCAGCAATGACCACACACAATATAGTAGCAAAGAAACAAACGCAAACGTGAAAGAATCAGCCATACGTGAATCCTACATCCCTGAAAATTACTGAAGGCCTTCCAAATCTGCTCAATATCAGCCCCTTAACTATTACCACGAGTGCTCTAGAATTTCCTCTAAGCTGAAATTAAGAATTGCAAACCAGGGGAAGGCCTCCTTTTATAAGATTTCTTCTCTAACCATCTCTCAATTAAAAATATTTAGAAAGTACTAGAAGCTTCTTTAAAATACTATTAAGAAAACCCTAAAAGCTTCTAGGAAAGCACTCATCTAGAAACTTCTAATAAAATATTGTTGAGAAAACCCTAGAGATTCCTCTTCCATATTTTTTTCTAATAATCTATTTTAAAGAACCTCCTAGAAGCCTCCATTAAAATATCTTTAGTAATATTTAAAAGCCTTCATAAAATATTATTTAGAGAACTCTAGATTCTATCTTTTGCTCTATAGATTTTCATTACAAACTTCTAGAAGCCTCTCTGAACCTTCTTTTCCACAAAATATGGCATAAAGATCCTCATAACCATCCTTTAATCTGAAACACTCGTCTAAATATGTAGCAACTGACTCCCAATATGTAAAGATAATACAAACATGAAAATAATAATGGATCTCCACCAAGCCATCACGATTCACACCTGTAAATGGTGTTGATTCTCCTAAAATACACATATCACGGCACTGCATTGCTGAGAAAACAATGTCTCTAAATGTAAAATGAACTATGCATTTTCTGGCAGTAACACTACACCTCCCAATATCGATGCAACAGTTCTAGGTGATCTCTCTCTCTATCTGTTATCCACTTATTTCTACCATAGTTGGATTAGATGAGGAGCCGCCGGTTGACAAGCATGATAAATGTTTGATTCCAGTGTATCAAATGATCCACCTTTGTGTCTAGCCTGTTTTGGCTAGTCAGTTTTTTGTTTGAATAATTATGACCATGGCCCCGCGGGATTTGTAATAAAATGTACTAGTAGGGTGTTTTGAGTGGTTCGGTCTCCTAAAACGTAGAATTTCAACTAAGATATTCCAGGGAGTTTTTTTCCTTTGACAATTATGCTTTGCCTATAGCCGAGTATAATTGACAAGGTTTTCTCCCGCTTCCTCCAAAGCTGGAATGCCCAATTTTGAATTCTGGGCCTTCGGGGCTTATTAGAGCCCAACTGAGTATATATAAACCTACTAGACATTGTTAGAATCAGTGTTGAAAAACTCTCCGAAAAATCGCCGACTTTTCAAAAAGTCACGATTTTTTCCCTTAGTCGAAAAATCGGCTAGAAAAAATCGTGACTTTTTAACTTTTCAAAAAGTCGCGACTTTTTCCAAAAAGTCGCAGAGGCTAAAAATGGCAAGTCCCGACTTTTTCTAAAAACTCCCGACTTTTTCCAAAAACTCCCGACTTTTTCAAAAAATCTCCATTTTTGCTAAAATGGCTAAAATGGCTAATTTTCCAAAAATTTGCCATTTTAGCCATTTTGTCGTATACTAACACCTTTCCTCTACCGTATAAATATTTCAAAACTTTGTTGTATTTGAACATCAAACCATGCAAGGTTAATCTATACAAAATATGTATCCATTTATCAAAGATCACAATAGTAATTGAATTACTTTTTTCACTATTAGGGAATTTTTTGAGCAAACATATTTTGAGTGATCATCTAACACATTGTAGGAAAAAAAGAGTAATGTCTCAAGTGTTAGATGAGTTAGGGCTAAATGTGAGGCTCATGTCGGAAATTCAATTTGGGAGTGAAAAATACATCTATGATTTATCACCAATACAAAACAAGTAATGTGTTTAATTGCTGACAACCAAATCAATAAAATATACCTTTCAAAAATTAGATAGCTAATAAAAAGATGGAGGGACAAATAAAAAGCATTTAGGAAAACCTTATATAAACCTAATCATTGGAGTAGGGAAAAATATGAAGTATGAATGGAAAACTCAGGAAGAGAGCATTGATATTAGATAGCTATATGCTAGTTTTCCTCGAATACATTTATATATGTGATGTCATGTTTTATTGGTTATCCACTTTTGAGTCATTGATTGGAAAACTATGATGTTTCATGATACAGTATCGACTTTGATGTATCATTTTACATTTGGCATGACTACATGATGATATATATCAATGCTTTCTCCATATTTATGTTCCAATGTGTTTATCTGATGTTATTGTTGCTTTAAATGTTTAAAATTCTGAAAAATTGAATGTATTTTGTATTTTTTAATGTTTGTCGACTTTTCCCGATTTTTTCGCTGATGTTGCCGAGAAGTTGTATTTGGGACCTTTGCCGACTTTTTCAACATTGGTTAGAATAGACTATGGTCATGTCCTAAATCACTAGGACCCTCAAAAAAAAAATTGAAAAAATTTTATCAGACGCGTCAAATTTTTTTTTTTTTTTTTGTTAATTTTCCCAAAGTTTTTAATTAAATTTTTCCATAATTTAAATGGAAAAATTCAATTTGTAATAAGTTAGTCATCCGGAACCCGAATTCAATGATTGAAGGCTCTAACCTTAAGCCAAAAATCATTTTTGATGAGCCATCCATCCAGATCCAACTTTCAGATCATCATTCAGCCACATAACTCATATTTTCTCAAAAAAAATCAGTTTTGGGGAAAATATTGATTAATTAATAAAAATGATTATTTTGGAGAAAAACCAAATCTCTCCAAATTAATCCGAATTCAGCGAAATAAAAGGCTAAATGACATGGCACAGAGCATTTATGATGATTCCAAACAATATCAGTCAATTTCAGATCAAGTATTGGAGTGTAGCAGTTGAACTATCAGTCAGAAATTTGCCCTCTTTGGTCAAATCCGTTTTTGGTTGAAGTGTGAGTTATCTATTCGTTGGATGATCATTACGAGGGAGGATGAGCCACCTCACGCCCCCTCATTACTCCAGCACTCAGTTACAACTCAGTTGCAGCTCAGTTCAACTCCAAATCATCATGTCGAGCTCATTCAATTACTCCGGTGTTACTCTTAGTTTGGTTTTAGGGTTTTAGCCTTCTCTCATTATATAAATAGAGGCTTCTTTAGCTCTACTAGGGTGGAACTTTTGTGGCAGAGTTACTCTGTAGAAATTGTATCAGGCTTTGCTTTGAATTTTTAATAAGAATTTCGACTTTGAAGGTCTATGAGCTCTTTGCATGTGGTATACATTTCATGGTTGAGGTGACATTGCTTCTAACCCTTTTCTTTTAAATACTTTGAATGAGATCAATTTTATTTTGTTAAAGCTCAAGAGGGCCACTGTTGGCACGGTAGAGTAATCATTAGATGTTTCAAGTTGATTATTTATGTAAAGTAAATTAGAATCTTGATGAACATGAGTAGTCAGTAATACGTAGTGTTGATCTTGATTTAATTCTCTTAGCATACTTTCATATGATTTGATCTCACTTTGTGTTTGAGTTTTGGTGTTATTAGGTTTCACAGGTTGAAGAAGGGTGTGAGTTCAGCTATATCTAGCCCAAGCTTCAAGCAACCCCTTTGTTTAACACTTTGTGATTGCAGGACCTACACAAATCATATTTTTCTCTTACAAAAGAAAGCTGGAAACTTCTCTTGCGCTCTTGTGTTCCATCCACAAGAACCCCTTCTTCTTTACCCTTTCTTTTTTCTTGTTTTGCATTGCTTAAGAAGTAGATCCACTCTTTCATTGTTTATTCTATCTTCTTTAGGTTGTGTTAGATCTAATATTATTCATTAGATCTAGGAAGAAGTTTGTACTTTCCATGCAAAATTTCCAAAATTTTTCTAAGTACAAAAAAAATTTCCAAAAAAAATTATTTTTGCATTGTTTTTCCTATCACTTTTTAGTATTGTTAGCTTGCTAATTTTTTACTTTTGTGACAGGTATAGCGGAAGTGCTGGCAAAAAATTGAAGATTCAAAGCTTAAAAAAGACTCATTATCCCCATTTCTTCATTCCCCTTTCTCAGCTCAATCCGAAAGCCTTCCAAAGATAGGAAAAGAGGCAAAAAACATCAAAAGAAAGGCATTGTAAAGAATTAATAAAAGAGAAAGTGGGATTAAGGCTCCCACACCCCACTTCCCCCATTTGGGGGAAGCCTGTATCGCCATTGTCCATATTCCATTTTTTTAAATTTGCTTTATACCTGCAAGATAAATAAATGGTGAAAGTAGAATAGGGTAATCAATTTCAATTTGTTAAAAGGCTTAGTTAGATTTGATTTCATTAGTATATTCTTGCTAGTTTCCTCTTATGCAATCTGTTCTCATGTTAAATTAGGTTTGATTTCATTTTTGCTTGCATAAAAGTTATCAGAAAAGGAAAATTTTGTTTGATTAATTGTTGATTAGATTATCATCCGTGAAAAGTGAAGTGAAATGTATCTTTTATTATCTACTTGGTTAATGCATTATTTCTTCATCTTTTTTATAGAGTTTTGCTTATCCCCTTGCTTTCCCGATTAGGGCCCTAAAAAGCCTGAAAGAGAGTCTTGGGTGGTTTAGATCTTTGTGTTTCTTTTAATTTTAACAAATTAATTAAGCCTCTTGAACTTGCAGTAACACAAGTCAAGAGCGCTCTCTATCAGAGAGCATACTTAGAATTGCACATCCTTGATCTTAGATTAGCTAAGTCTCTTGAACCACTCTCATAAGACGGGGTCAAGAGCGCTCTCTGTCGGAGAGTCTTAATCAATTAACTTAATAAAATTTGCAACCCACACCCCCTTATTAATTAACTTCGTTTCCTCCTTGCCGGAGTATGCTCTGACCGACCTCAAAATCGGAGTACCCAGAAACGGCATTGGATTTCTAATCTTGCAAGAAAAACGTAATAAAACGTAAACCCTGTAACCAACGCACCGGTGTTGTAGGGAATTTTCTAAAGTACTTCTTAGTAGAGGCGCCGGAACCCCCGCTGTCTAAGCTTCTCAGCTAGCTGGTCAATCTCTGCGATACCAGCCTGGGATACTGGGCAGGCCCGTCATGTCTTCAACGGATTGAACTTGGAATATTCTCCCGGCTTTTTGACAAACCTTCGTTGACACCCTAATCAAGGGCACTTAAAATTCTTAAAATCTACCAAGAGCACTCGCACAACTTAATATTCACTAGTTTGATTTCAAGACTTGTTATTTAATTCTTTGCGCATTTCAGTATTTTGACTCCATAAGGCACTGGTCTTGTAATCTGCATAATTATTATATTTGGATCAATTGTCTATGGCATGCTTTAAGTTCTATCTGTGAATGCATAATTAATGAAGTCTGGAATCATTACTTATCTTTTAATCTCTTGCTAGCAACGTGGATTGGTTTGATTTATGTGTCAAACTCATAATAAACAAACACATTTAATCACAATAACTCCTAAACAACACCCATCCGCATCCGTAACCAATTAAAACACTTTAACCACATTGAGCCATAGAAAACTCTTTGTTAGGGACTACCCCCCTTGGCTTCGTTAGGAGTTAACCTAAATGAAGGAGCTAGGAGTAGGTGACAGTACCTAGCTTTGTGCTTGCCCCCAGTGTCACACCTCTCCCACTTTCCTAAGTGAGGAGACAGCTTTCGGAAGATTTCTGCTGCTGGTGTGCAATTGGCGGACAACACTATCCATTTTGTTTGTTTTTGAATCTTTAGAAATTGAAATTAGGGCAATGAAGGGAGTTTCTTGGAAAACAGCTTGGAATACTTGAAAGGAGAAGAAACCAAGACAAGAACCTTGAAATACCTTTGAACTTTTTCTCCAAAGAATAGTTTCACTCTAAAATCACTACGACTGTCCAAATCCTTCAAAAGTGTTTTTTCAATGATAAAATCCTTTTCCTTGCACTGCCACACTGTCCATGGTGATTGCTGAACTCTCCCAAATCTGATTTTCTCCAAAATGTGTTTTCAACGGGCTGTGGATAAAGAAAATGGGTAATGTGCACAACAAAATTGATTTTAAATGACTTGTATTGTTAGAAACTTGTTTAAATAGGCCTTTGGCAAGTGATACATTTTTTTCCTGTGCTCTGCTATGAGCTGAGACACCTTTTTTCAAACTTTCAGGACTCAGCGCATCTGCCAAGTCACTCACTGAGTCTTCTGAGTCTGGATCTTCCAAATCTTCTGAAATTTGGCCAAGTCTACCAAGTTTGACCAGCGAGTTTTGACAAATGGTTTCTAGTAAGACTCACAAGTGAAACTAATCCAATCAGGGAGTTTAATGAGCCTGATATTTTTATAGTGTTATCATGGAAATGTTTGCCATAAGTCTATACTAATAGTGGTAAGGCAGGGTGAAAAGAAAAGTGAGCATGAAATTTATATTTCAACTAGGGATCCTCAAGTTTTTAGGAAACATACCTCTCCAATATTGGAATCCTCAGGTACCAGATCAAACTGTGTAATTTTTTGGCATAAAAATAAAAACAGCCAAGTTTTGTAGTCAGAAAATCTTTAATAGGTTTCAAATTCAAAATTGACTTATGTCAGATATATTTACCAATAACCTTGCAACAGGATGGCCCATGGATAACAGAAAATCAAAAGAACTAGGAACAATGTATTGTAGTTATAATGATGACCTGATCAATTAAATATCAACATCTACAACGATGATTCATTAAAAGAAGCATAGATGGTTTATCTTTGCAGGAAATAATGTCTTTCAAGTGCTTAGAACTTCGGATATATTTTGCAAACTTCATTAAAAGACACTGTCAAAGAAGATGTAAATCTGTCTCTACTAATCAAAGATGATAAAATCACTCTTCAAACAGCCAACAGGCCCCTAATCATATATCATGCAAGCCCCCCTACACTAATTTCTAGACTTTATACCTGCTATAGATTAGCACCCAAGATATGCATTTTTATTTCAAATGTTCACATATATCATGAATATTCCTAAGCACTTTACCCTGATCAGGATGTGTAAATGGTGATTGGGATTTATGCTATGAAATTGATAATCTTCTGTTTCTGTTATAAACTAGATGAAGCAATCGCTAAATCTCAATGTCTTATAGTTCATATGACTTCTTTTCCGAAGTCATGATTTGCTACTTCCCCACCATATAGCTTTCTGTATTTTGCACCTTATATACAAAAATATATTCTTAAAGGGACGGTCTTAAAGTATGCTACTAAGATGAAGTTGTTAAAATTTGAACCAAAATTTCTTATACCATCAAAGAATTCAGACTATTGAATTTCACAAGGTTATTAGGTGGCAACTTAGAGAATACTCGCAGTAATAAAAATAATGCCAGGAATAAAATGTAATAAAATATGATATTTCTTCAAAATCCATACAAGTCAGAAGATTACATTCAAAATAATGTGCATGACCCCTTGAAGATAGTTGATAATCTACACTGAATGCAAAACTAACTAGACATAGCTTAAAAATGAGAAAATATGAAAAAGGAGTAACCCTTTCAAAACCAATGAGGATCACAATGAGTAACTCAACTTAGTATGAAGTTACAGTTAGTAGGTCCCTACCTAAATGAATATTTTAAAGAGTTTATAGAAATTTATGCAATATTCTCAAGCTACAAATTCCATACCATAATATTTGTTGGATTATTAGGCTATTTGGAACTAACAGCTGGGCCTGGGCAAAGATTCAAACCTCATGTCCATTCTCCACACACACATACAGAGACAGAGAGATACCTGAAAGGATATCTTGGAATTCCAGAAGCTGTTGCAAGCAAGTTCCTTTCTGACCTTGCAAACCATGAAAAAAAACCACTCCGTTTAACTATTTCTGGCGACTCATGGCCAAATGTAGAATCTGATAGCACTGTGCTTGAATCTACAGCATTAAAACGTATAGGAAGAGATAAGCCCCTCTGCTCATTGCCACTAACTTGGACTTTCGTATGTCTCCTGCGTAATCTCATGCATAGGAGGATCCAAGTAGCTAGCACTGCTCCAATGGCCACGCCTATGGAGATTCCGATGATAATCCCTTTATATTCCCCTTTCATTTTGCTAGTACTTTAGAAAGTAATGGAGCGCCAAACAACATGCAAGCCAAAACAATGTCAAAAGTCTTGATACATCAAAATAACAAGAATAGAAAGCAAAAAGAAAGAAATATGTTCTAATCATTTGGTGAAAATATGGCTTTGAAAGAATTCCTAGAAGTTGGCCATATAAAATTTAAATAATATCCTTGTAGAAGCAACTATTCTTTTACGCATAAAGCTGATATTGATAGAAGGAAAACAACTACAACAGTGCAACGTTATTTTTGTGAAGTGTTTCCAAATCAGATCAAATACAATCCAATCTTACCTTAAGGCTAAGATTGGATTGTATCTTCGTGTTATAGGAAAACAGACAAAAACATATAAACTGTAAACATTATAATCAATGCATTGGGGAAGGATTCAAGAAGGAAAATCATGAACCCTTTTTGAGAGAGTAATATGCAAGAGAAAAAAGAGGTCAAAAAAACAGACACAAAAAAAAAACTGCAAATAGGACCATGAAGTTCTTTGTCACAACCTGTACAAGCTTCAATGCTTGACAAGTTTTATCTGGCCAGGAATCTTTTTTTCATGGAAAAGGAGGTGTCAGGCAACATTCAATGCAGACGTATCCCCTTTTGATTTGGGTGAGACTAAAGCATTTAGAGCAGAATTGGCAGTTCAGAGTTCAGCTAGAATTCACATTTTCTGTGACGGTGTTGACACACTTGAGATAGGGACTAGAGTGGAAATCTTAGCACTCCTTATCTAAGAAGGAAGGGGTGGTCTCTCTAATCACAATCTCACCCATTGATTTATACACCTTGATGTACCCTTTTATGGTGCAGTAATGTCATATATGATGTGCTTTCCCAAAAAATGTTTTCCTCTAGCCAAATAATATTATAATAAATTCAAATAATAATGATGATGATAAGGTACAAAGTGTGCATACCCATTTACTTCTTTCCTTTCTCCACGGTTTGTCTGAACATGATATCACGATTCAGTATAGAATTCCACTATAATTGTGAAAATAGGTTACATGTCTTTTGCTTATCAATATAACTCTAAATTAGCTTGCAATTGTAGTAGTCAATTTTACAATTTCTCAATGTGGAATATATTTAGATGAGAAAACTCTATCCCATAATTGTTTTGGATAAACAATAACAAAAGCTAAGATTGTATCCGTGAGATGTAGAACAGTTGGTGGCGGGGTATGGTTAAGACGCTCCCTAAGCTGAAAGGTCGCCGGTTCTAATCTCATCGGATACCAAAAAATCCAACCATATTAAGGGTTGGTGCAGTCCAAGTCGGGTGTGATCCCCGGGTGATTTTGACGGCTTGGATGCCCCTGGTTCGTGGTTACTTAGCCAATGGAAACCCTGCTAGTTAGGGGGGTTCCACCACTTTGCCAACCAAAAAAAAAAAAAAGCTAAGATTGTAAGAAGAAACAACATTAATTTGAATTAATAGGGGGCAGACTCCCCTTGGTCCCTTTGTTCCCAAGTCAGGGAAACTCCATCTAAAACATGTTGAAATATTGTAACTTCAAAGAATATTCTAAATGTATTTTATTGTTGTAACCTATCGTAGATGTTTTATTCCTCTGTCGGAATGTTACTATTGTATTTGGTCATCACAGAGTCATGAGGTAAAACCTCCATTGTAAGTCGGGTCAATAGAACCCTCCAAAATATAATATTATATTGTTTTGTGTCTTCCTAGGAGAAGTCGGCCCAGTAAGTTTGTTGGGGTCAACCTGTTAGGAAAAAAGTCAAGTGGAAGAAAGAGTATAAATAGAGGAAGCGTGTCACTCATTTGACACACACACACACTTGTGTATAGCGCAAAGGAGAGAGAGAGAGAGACTTATCTGCAAGGTGAAGGAGCACCTGTTTGGGGTTTTATCTTTGTACTTTTGATACATCTATATAGAGGAATTTTTGTTGGGTTTCCTTCCCCTAGACGGTTTCCCAGGATAAATCTGTGTCTATCTTGTGATTGTGTTTCTTTCAGTGATCTTACATATGCTATTGTTGTGAAATTGAATTGAATACTAATGATATCTAGCTAAGCATATGGAATCTTAACATGGAATCAGATCTAGCCTGAATAGAACAGCTTTCACAGGGTGAAACTCTCTCTCCTCTCCCTTTGGTGAGAAATTAGGGTTTCTATCAAATTTGGAATTTTGAAGATCTGATTGCATAGAAAGTTGCGCCTCCCTAGAGCACATCTATTGAGCCCTGGATCAAAATTTTTGAGTGGATAGATCTCTGGGAAAGTCAAACCCTAGTTTGGCTTTGGACCAAAAAACTGCAGAAAACCAGAAAACTGTAGAAACTGCAATCTCGCAAGTCAATTTTGAGAGGTGAAGATTTAGAATCTCCAGAAACCAAGTTTACCAATCAACTCGCCTCAGTCAAACGCATCTCCTGGTAAGGTCAGTTTTGCATTTTGAGAAATTTCATTTTTTAGTGACCTCCTGGATAAGATGGCCCTAAGCACTAAGCTTGAGGACAAGCTAGAAGGCATAGAAAACTTTTGAGCATGGAAATATAGGATTGGCCTCATTCTTAAGAGAATGATCTTGATAAGTACATCAAAGGAGAAGTTGCAGAACCTGAAGAAGATGAAGTAAGGAGAAGCACAAGAAGGACCTGATTCGGGCAATGAGGATCATTGTTGATTCTATCAAAGATCACTTGATTCCTAAAGTATCATCCAAAGAGACCCCAAACGAAATGTATGATGCCCTATCTAGAATGTATAAGGAAGGAACGTCAATAGAAAGATGAATTTGACAGCTCAATTGAACAGTACCAAGATGAGCCAAGGAGAATCCATTGGAGACTCCCTTGATGAAGATGAACTAGTTATGACTACTCTCAATGGTCTCACTAGGCCTTAGGATTCATTCATATAGACTATGTATGCCAGAAAGGAAAGCATAAAGTTTGACATTGTATGGGAAGATTGCATCCAAGGGAAGGCTAGACTAGCCAATAGAGAAGCTCCACTTAAAGAAGATGATCAAGCCCTAGCCACCCATACGAAAAGAGGAAGAAGTCAATCTTACTTCAAGAAGGAAATCCACAAGGAGTCTCGACCTCCCAAGAAGTTCCAAAGGAGTAGGGGAAACAATCAGAGGAAAGACTACTCCCACTTTCAATGTTACAATTGTCCCAAGATAGGACACATTGCCAGAGAGTGTCCATTGAAGAACGAAGAATATAAGAAGAACAACAACAAAAGACATCATGCACATCTAGCTGAAAATGAAAATGAAGAAGAAGGACCTCGAAGAAAACAAGCAAAAGAAGATATGTAGAAGAGTATGTATTATTCTCTGCACTCTCTAGGTCTATGACACCTGGAGAAGATACATGGCTTATTGATAGTGGTGCTTCAAAGCACATGACAGGACAAAAGAAAACTCTGCCAAAACTTGAAGAGAAGAACTCTCCTCAGAAAGTATCATTAGGAGATGACTATCAATATCCTATCAAAGGTGTTGGTGAAGCAAGCTACAAGCTTGATTCTGGAACCCCCATGAAGATTAAGGAAGTCTTATATGTACCAGGTTTGAAAAAGAACTTACTTTCTATCTCATCATTAGATAAGAAAGGAGATAGAGTTGCATTATAGATGGACAAGTACTTATGTGGCCCAAAGGAAAATCAATTGAAGATGCAGTTGTCATTGGTGAAGAAAGAGGATTATATAAACTCAAGGGGCATTTGGAAACAGCCCTTGTTCATGAGACCACTAGCCCGAGTGAGCTATGGCATAGGAGGCTTGTTCACATCAACTACAAGGCACTACCCTATGTGAGCAAAGTAGTAACAGGTTTACCAGATTTGAAGATTGATCATGAAGGCACTTGCAAAGGATGTGCAAGAGGAAAGAATATCAAGAATCCATTTCCGAAGAGTGAAGACAATGATACATGATCAAGATCTTCCTATGCATTTATGGGCTGAAGCAGTAAGAACAACAGTTTATGTACATAATAGATTATCCCATAGTGCCCTTGGATTCAAGACTCCTGACGAAATGCTCACTGGAAAGAAGCCTAAAGTGAGCCATCTCAAAATATTTGGTTATCCAGTATATGTTCACATTCCAAAAGAAAAGAGAACCAAGTTGGACCCTTCCCGAAAGAAGGGAATATTTGTTGGATATTGTGAAGTCTCCAAAGCCTTTAGAATATACATTCCAGGATTCCATCACCTGGAGATTAGGGATGTAACATTTGACGAAGAAGGATCTCTCGAGAGATGCACAAAGTGCCAACATGAAGAAGTATATGAAGAAGATGTACCTCTCAGAAATGTAGAAGTTGCACCCTCCCCTGAAAATGAAACATCAGAGGACCATGATATGCTAGAACCTCAAGAACCTCCTACTATGAATATATCACAAAAGAGAAAACCTGCTTGGGTAAGAGAAATTATACAAGAAGCGGAGAATTATGGAGCTCTAGAAAGCTCCACAAGAGTAAGCAAGAGATCAAAGCCATTCTCCAGTTATGTAGCTTTGATATGTGATCTTGTAGATCAAGAACCTACCAGTTATGAAGAAGTTGTACAAAAGAAAGAATGGGTAGAAGCAATGACGGAATAATACCAATCAATAATGAAGAATGATGTTTGGGATATAGTTCCCAAAACAAAAGGCAAGAGTGTGGTATCTTCCAAGTGGATCTACAACATAAAGCATGCAGCTGATGGAAATATTGAGAAATACAAGGCAAGGTTTGTGGCTAGAGGATTCTCTCAGAAAGAGGGAATTGATTATGAAGAGACATTTGTGCCAATAGCAAGGTACACTTCCATTAGAACGATCATGGCACTTGCATCCATGATGAAGTGGAGTTTACACCAGATGGATGTGAAGACAGCCTTCCTGAATGGTGTTATTGAGGAAGAAGTGTACATAGAAAAGCCAGAAGGATTTGAAGTTGAAGACAGACGGACTCGCGTATGTAAGTTGAAGAAATATCTGTATGAACTGAAGCAAGCTCCTAGAGCTTGGTATGGAAGGATAGATAGCTTCTTGACAAGCTTGGTCTTTACCAAAAGTAAAGCTAACCCTAACCTTTAATTTAAGGTTATGGATGATGAACCTGTCATACTATTACTGTATGTGGATGCTTATTTCTGACAAGAAATGAGAAACAAATTGTAGAATGCAAGAAGAAGCTCGCTGAAGAATTTGAGATGAAAGACCTTGGATTGATGCACAATTTTCTAGGTCTGGAAGTAGGGCAGAGCCCAGAAGGAATCTTTCTCAACCAGGGAAAATATGCTATAGAAATCTTAAAAAGATTTGATATGTTGGATTGTAAAGCCATGGCCACACCCATGGATACCAACCTGAAGTTGTTATCTAATGAATCATCAGAGTTAGTGGATATGACTCAGTACAGACAGATTATTGGGTCGTTGATGTATCTGATGAATACCAGGCCAAATATATGCTTTGTTGTAAACACCCTAAGTCAATAACTAGTTAAACCTAGACATGTCCACCTGATAGCTGCAAAGCATGTGATGAGGTGCCTGAAAGGTACGATAAACTTTGATCTATACTATGTTGGAGATCATGACTACAGACAGTATGGTTATACAGATGCAGATTGGGATGGAAGTACCTCAAACAAGAAGAGCACCTCAGGTGGATGTTATTGTCTAGGATCCACCATGATCTCATGGTTTAGCAGAAAACAGTCCAATGTTTCTCTCAGCACAGCTGAAGCAGAGTATATAGCAGCCTGTTTTTCTAGTTGTGAAGCCATATGGCTTCGGAAGTTGATGTCAGGTCTATTTCACCTAGAGTTGGATACCACAGTGATTCTATGTGACAACCAGAGTTGTATAAAGATGACGGAGAACTCAGCGTTCCATGACAAATCAAAGCACACAGAAATCCAGTATTTTTACATACGGGATATGGTACAGAAGGGAGTTATAAAGCTCCAGTATGTAAGTACCGATGAGCAAGTTGTTGATGTATTGACCAAGCCTCTATCTCGAGTAAAGTTTGAATACTTCCATGAAAGCTTGGTGTAGTCCGAAAAGACTTTCATCATAAGGAGGAAGAGTGATGATGATGTTATAGACCTTCCTCATAAGGAGGTACATAGATGATGATATAGAACTTCCTCGTAAGGAGGAACAGTGATGTTGTGGACCCTCCTTGAAAGGGGGAGCAGGTTGATGATGATGTGGACCCTCCTCAAAAGGGGAGCAGGTTGATGATGATGTGGACCCTCCTCGAAAGGGGGAACAGATTGATGATGTTGTGGACCCTCCTCGAAAGGGGGAGTAGGTTGATGATGTTGCAATGGGATTGTAACATCCCTGGACATTAAAGTCCTAAAGTGATCTGTAGACTTTTGCCTCCGTGAAAGATGAGGATTTGATCGTCCTTGGACTTATGTCCCAAAGTGATAGGGATTGACCATCCCGTAAGTGGCTCAGATGAGGATTGCATCATCCTTGGACTTATGTCCTAAAGTGATAGGGATTGACCATCCAATAAGTGGATCAGATGAGGTTTGTATTGTCCTTGGACCTATGTCCTAAAGTGATAGGGATCAATCATCACGTAATTGGATCATGTGTGTTGCAGGTTATGTTGTTGTTAATGATGATGTTGATCGAGAGATCAAGTGTTGCTACAAAGGATCGAGTGATCAAGTGCTGCAGAAGATGAAGACGCAGTGCTGTAGAAGATTATGTTCCAGTACTAAAGATGTTGAAGATGTTCCAGTTGCTGATGATTGTTGAAAACTTCCAATGACGTATAGATGTAATCGCCTTGATGTTGTTGAAGATGCTCTCTCTCCTTGCTCCTACAGTTGATGTTGTCAGTAGAATACCCTTCTCGTTAAGGGAGAGTGTTGAAATATTGTAACTTCGAAGAATATTCTAAATGTATTTTATTGTTGTAACCTATCGAAGATGTTTTATTCCTCCGTCGAGATGTTACTATTGTATTTGGTCATCATAGAATCATGAGGTAAAACCTTCGTTTTAAGTCGGGTCAATAAAACCCTCCAGAATATAATATTATATTGTTTTGTGTCTTCCTGGAAGAAGTCGGCCCAGTAAGTTTGTTGGGGCCGACCTATTAGGGAAAAATTCAAGTGGAAGAAAGAGTATAAATAGAGGAAGTGTGTTCCTCATTTGACGCACAAACACACTTGTGTATAGCGCATAGGAGAGAGAGAGACTTATCTGCAAGGTGAAGGAGCCCCTGTTTGATATTTTATCTTTGTACTTTTGATACATCTATATAGAGGAAGTTTTGTTGGGTTTTATTCCCCTAGAGAATTTCCCAAGATAAATCTGTGTCTATCTTGTGATTGTGTTTCTTTCAGTGACCCTGCATATGTTATCGTTGTGAAATTGAATTGAATACTAATGAATCTAGCTAAGCATATGGAATCTTAACAAAACATTTCTCCATGCTCATTTTTTGAGGGGGATGCCAAGAACCACTAAGGGAAATGTTTTGCTCAAAAAGGAGAATGCTCCCATTTTCACATTGTACTTGCAAGACACCTAAACACTCCCTTCAAACACAAAGATGCATAGGCACTCCCCTTTCAAAAAGAGACATTGACCAATGTGAATATGTATTCCATGGTTTCATTGCTCATGTTTGTGATTGGTTCAAAGCATAAGAGTCATTGTTTTTCATATGTTAAAACTTAACAATAAAATGTATGATTTAATTTATTCATATATTTAATTTTTTATATTTTTAGAATTTCAAATGAGGTCCCTATGTCATGGATCCTAATGCCTCTTGTGACATTCCTTAAACGAAGGCGGTTGTCTACAAGCATCCCTTTGATGCATTCCCAAGCCCCAAAATCTTGGTGGAACACTGGAAAAACATGAGTTTCACTTTTATTACACACTAAACAAACAAACATTTTTTTCTTTTGCCTTTACAAAGGAAATATTCAATAGAATTAATAATGTTTTAAGTAAAATGGACTTAGAACTAATGATGGAACATCATGGAATCACCTTAACCAAGAAAACCAACTGTGGACAAATCAAAAGCAAGTTTCAACCAGTAAGGATGGGTGCTTGAGTGTACTTGAATAACCTCAAGGCTTGATGAATAGATTCTATGATGGCACTTTTAAAGTCTAGTGGAAAAGAGTATTGCATGGCATCCTATGTAGTACTCTACAATCACTTCTACAACTGAGATGGGTTTGCTAGATTGGATTATCCATCAATTCTACTAAAAACTTTCTCAAACTCCAATCAGTTTTTGAAAAGGCTTCATGTTTGTCACTTAGATGATTGAATTTCGAACACTAGCCTAAAAAGCATTGTCTCTCCGAACCCATATGGAGTGTTGGATAGGATTGGAGTTAGTGAACATAAGGATTTCCTTGCTAGAGATCCCTAATGAAAATAGCATCACAAAATGTTAGGGGGGCTTAAAAATCCCTATAGAAAATACATGGTTCAGAGGATTAGGACTTCGATTCACGATATTTTGCATTTGCAAGAACTTAAGCAACTTAATCAGCAACTTTATTTTCACTTGGTTGACAAAGAATTGCAAGCTTAGGCTACTAAGCTCTATTTCTTTCTGAAGGTTGATAAAATATGTAGAGCACATGGGACCAAATTGAGATCTCGTTTGACAAAGGATCGCAAGATCGGGCTACTAAGCTCTAGCACTTTCTGAAGGTTGATGAAATGTGTAGAATGCAAGAGACCCATTTGATATCTAGGCTTCACTAGATTAATTCTAGCGACAACCCAACAAAACCAAAAAATTCAAGGCCTAGCCAAAAATGTAACACCTTGTTTGACCTCCTTTTTCAAACATGGTTCCTCTATACATATGATGTGTAAATACTAAATATGTGCTGTAATGTGTAATAAATTATAATACCTTGGTTCCTTGTCAAGGGAACCATCACAACATAAATGATGTGTACATCTAAAGGTTTGTATGTGACTTTGTAAAATTTCTAGTAGGGGCCTAAGGCAAAGACCCCAATAGTGAATATGTAAATAGTGAGAAAGTTGTGTCTAATTTTCACTTAGCAAGGCTTAAGACAATGATGTACATGTGTTTCTAGAAAAATTAAGTAGGTCAATGAATATGTAAATAGTGAAAAGGTTATTTGTCTAATTTTGACTAAGCAAGGCTTAAGACAATGATGCACTTGTCCATACTCCATAGAAAAACTAAATAAAAATAGGGCACAAAATGGCCAAGGAGGAGACGAAGAGGGGTTGTGAATAGAGATGAGGAAAAAGTGCACTAGAAAACATTAGGAGACACAACCTATCCCTAGAGAATTGAACATGAACCCTCTAGAAATAATCAAAGCCTACAAAATAAACTTGAAAAGGGCAAGATGAAACTTATGTCATGAGTTTTCCACAAAGCAAATTCATGCAAAGCATATCTAACTTGATTTTTCAATTGTAACAACTATTCTCCTTCCCATTATCGTCCTCCGCATGAGCATCTTTTCCCTTGAAGGTAATGTGCACTCCCCTTCACATCCCATGCAACTTCTACACTACTAATGGAGAGCTACCGTGTGTTGTGATTCTATCCTTGTGTTGTGATTCGACCTTTGTGTATGTATGAGACTAGGGGACAAAGTTTTGGAGAGGAACAACCACATAGGGCCATTGTTTGTATGTTTTCCTTAAATGAGGAAGGGGTTATAGGGTGAAATCAACCAGCTATTTTCAGTTTCTCTATTTTTAAGGAGAGGAAAGCAATGAAGGGCAAAATTTGGTCTAGAGAGTAGGCTAATGAGATATGGGTCTTCGACTAGCAAGAAGGCTAGCAAAGGAATGATTGTCTAATGCATAGTCTAGCAAGTTCCTAACTAATTGCCATAGATTTGCCTCCATGCATGATTGAGTCATTGTGCTCTTCCATACCAACAAGTAAGCTAGTGGGATTATTCTGAAAATTTTGTTTTCAAGAACTAAGGCTATGGCCGAGTGACAAAGGCCATTTCTTGTCATTTCATAACCTCGATTCGGGGATGGAAATTGTAGTGGATTTCCTATGGATGCGGAGAAAACCATTCCCCAACACGATTTAATGTACTAGAAATGTTCTTTGTAATTGTTGAATAACCTGTGTTAATTTTATTTCCCATTGTGATTATTTTATGTAAAAGATAAGATACTTTAGAATTTTGCAATATCTTTGTAAAAATGAATTATTATTTCTTGCTTAGCTTTTAATGTTGCATAGTATTATGTTTAGAATGATTTAGGTAGTTGTGTCTATTGTAGAAAGCCCATTTAAAATTACATATTTTTTAAGAGCTAGTTTAGTGAATATGTATTGAACTTTAGTAAAAATATGCATAGCTAGCTAGATTCTTCTATAATCGAGTTCATGTGAATTCAAACACCATTTTGAGTTTATTATGTGTTGAAGTTCACATATTAGTATTCATGGGGCAAATCTTGCTATATTATGTGCCCCATTTCGTCAACAAACTTATAGAAGAAATCGGCTGATCCAAAAAGGATCATGTATAATGAAATGGTTTGTTAAATGGCCTTCATGTTTGGAAATTACATGTTCAATGGCCAAGTAGGATTAAATTTGTTTCTTAGGCATGATATGAAAATTTCTAAAACATAGGTATGCTATGGAAATTTCTAAGCCATGGGTATGCTATGGAAATTTCTAAAACATAGGTATGTTACAAGAATCTATAAAACACGAGAACATTGCAAAAATCTCTAACTCGACCCTTAGTTTCTCGCTGATGTTTTGGTGAAGGCACAAAATGTACAACATGCTCGATGTAATTTGATGTCTAGCTAAGCAATTGTAACTGCTCTTTAGAAGCATTACTCATTGGAGAAGCTGACAAATAAGCAAGCCATTTTCTGGGGTGGTTTGAACTACCTGTCATCCCCCATTTTGACATGGGTGGCCACATGTGATTCTTGCCACTCATACAACATGGGGTTATAGATTGATGGTATGGATGACCTGGTGTTTGTTTGGTGGATCTTGATGACGTATTTGAGCTAGTAGCTATGTGATGTGGCCTATCACGATGTTGCATTTCACTCATATGTCACTTATTTATGGCACATTCATCAATTTTCTTGTGAGCACCCAAGTGCCTTGGGTTTGATGTGCCATCTAGACCACATTCTCTATTAGTTTTGGTGGAGTGCTCTAGTTCATGAGGAGTGATTTGTACCTATGGATGCTTGGCTAATGATTTTCCTTGGAGCACTCTTGCTTATTTGGCATGGTTTGATGACACAAATGCATTATTGGTGAGTTTCCATAGAGTGCCCCACAATTCTAGCATATGTATGATGGTATAGCACAAAGTCCATTGAAGTGCTCTTGATTCTTAGCATATGGATGGTACCTTGGCAATATTGACTTTCATTATTTGTTGAACACTCCCCTAGTTTCTCCATCTTGGTACGTGTGGAGACATATAATTGCTTATAGATGAGGTTGTCTCCTTCTTCATGGAGATAGTTATCTACTGTGGACACTTTGCTCTTGGCATTGATGCCTTCTTATTGATTGGTGATCTCCTTGTTTCATGATGAGTTCGTTGACATATGGACATTCATTGCATATGTTGAGCTTTTGATCATTGATGAGGTCAAAAGGGAGATAGCACTCACCCCTTTCAGATTGTTTACACACTCATACATGCTTATTTCATGGAGCATTCTCCTGAGGATCTACATCTATGGCCTTTGTAGCATCTTTTACTCGGTCTTTAGAAGGATGATCCATTATTGAAGGATGCTTTGACTCATTTGTATGCCATTATGTAGACAATTTGATTGGGGACCCTCATTGCATATCTTTCCATGCTTTGATGAGGGAGCATTCACCTTTTTGGATCCCTTTCTATTGGAGCGTTCACTTTGGAGGGTGCCTATTGCTCATTTATGATGGAGCACTCACCTTTTGGAGCATCTACACACATTTTGATGGGAACATCCACCATTTGGAAGGTTTCTTGTGCTTATTTGTTGGAGCATTTGCCTTGGAGATGTTCCCTCCCACCTATCGTTCTATGCCATCTTTTGAGCTAGTGTTCCACTTGGATGTGTCCCATACATCATTTATTGTCATTTGTTGAGATAGTGTTCCACTTTGCAGGGTTTGTTGCATAATTTTAATGGTTTGTTAAAGGACGAATTGGCATTGGATAGGATTTAGGGATGGTCAAACCCTAGATCTAGGGTTTATCCACCATCTTTCATGATTTTAGGACCTATCTCATTGGAGGAATGCCACTTGAAGAACCTTGGAGGCTATTCATTTGGTTTTGACTTGCTATTGTCTCTCATCTAGGGAGGTTCCTTACTCAATCTTAATTGAGGATTGTACTTGTGGCTTTGACCACCATACTTCATGGATGTTGTTAGAATAGTTGAAGTATTTTTAATTTCTTTACTTCATCCTAAGCTAGATCTAGGATTTTATCATTATTCTATTGTAGAAGGAAGAGGAGCTTAAAGCTATACAAGGCTTTGCTCTCTCCTTCATTTGTCATAGTTGGATTTTAGGAGTTCTCTCCCTTTTGGAGCTTAGTGGATATATCTTTCTTGGTGCATACTGAAGTGTAAAGGTTTCTTTTCCTATGTATGTAAGGCTTATGTTCCTATCTCTAAATGTTGTTAATGGTATGTGGAATTGCTAGAACTTGCCTTTTTAGGGCCATATGGAAGGGTATATTTACTTCATTGGAAGGTTTTTATGTGAGAAGTTTTTCCTTTATTTCCCTTTGATGTTTCATGAATGATTATATTACATTGCTCCTATTATATTTCTATAATTGTTGCTTGTAATACTTCATTGTATAAAACACACCCTAATTGGCAATGTTTTGATATGGCAATGTTTTCGGCCCGTTAAAGATAGTGTAGTTGCAAGACCGATTCTTAGGGAGGATGGCACCCTAGTCAATTAACTAAGGTTCCTGGTTAGTTAACCAAGCAGAGTAAGTCCCTAGAAGGTACCAAAGGCCCCTCAGCAGTTTCTTGGGGTTCTTGGTCTGAGACCAAGCAGGTTGATGTCATGGCAAAGTCCCTAGCATGTGGCTAGCACCCCTATATGTCTCTAGGGTATCTTGGTCTGGGACCAGGCAGATTTTTGGTCTAGGACCAAGCAAATCCTGCAGGTTGAGACAAAGACATCTTGGTCTAGGAACAAGCAGTTTTTGCAGGTACATACTTGGTCAGTTAACCAGGTGGATCTTGGCCAGTTGACCAAGATGATGATGTGTGATGTTCTCTTCTCCTAAATGGTTATCGCTAGGTTGTTTCTCAAAGGACTGGCCACCCCTTGATGATGTCATTAGCACTTGACCTTTAGGAGCAGTTTGGAAGACCAGAGGGTCACATCATCTAGTTTGGACCTTCCTTATATGGTGATGATAAAAACTCACAGTTATTGTATGGAACACGTGTGTACAATATACCTTGAGAGAGAAAGATTAAAGTCCTTGGTCTCTTGGGTGAAAGGGTGTTTTTCCCACCTTGATGGTACTGTTGCCGCCTTTCACACGCCTGGGGGGGGACGTGGCAGAAATCTTCAAGCCACTCGGTGTGTCCTTAGGGGCAAGTCTCGAGTCAAGGCTGTCACCTTGTTCTTGACTCCTCCATTTAGACCAACTCCTAAACGAAGCCAAGGGGGGTAGACCCTATTAGTTTCTAAGGTTGTTTAAGGCTTAGTATAATGATGATGATTGAGTTATTTAGGATTTTGATGAAAGTAAACACTTGAATAAGATATTGCAACAAAATATATTTAAACACAACGGCATATAGATCAACGCATGATATATAAAGCACACAAAAACAGATGATTGTATAATGTAAAAACCAGTGCCAAAAATGGAGTCCACAGATAAAAGAGTGTTGTTGTATTGCTGGAAAAAATGTGTTGCAAGTGCTCTTGGTCAGTTTTAGATTAATATGGAAATGAGTTGATTAAATTAAGGGCAAGGGAACTCCAGATATACCCAAAGGTACGAGGAGTATGTCCAAAACCCTTATTCGATGCGACTTCCCGCGAGGAATATGTGGGTTGGTTGGAGTCTCTGAGACGTGTTCAACACTAAACCAACAAGGGTGTAGCCTAATGGTGTCTCGAGGTCACTACTCAGTTTTTCCCGCTTCCTTTGTGGATTTTTCCACTGCAACGGATCAAATCGAGGCGTTGGATTTTCCCCTGGGGAGATTAATTGAGATGTAAAAACTAGTTATGCTAGTCACCCACCTTGCTTTTGATGCAGCCAACTGATTGGTCGAACCACAGCAATGCAGAGCATACACAACGCAGCCTCGATAAATTTTAAGGATTTTAAGATTTTGTTTTGTTTGTTAAAAAAGAAAATTTAACCTCCAAGGGTCTCTTTCAGTTCAAGTCAACCTCAATCGAGAAAGCAAGGAGGGGTGAATTTTAGCATGCAAAGTGAAGTAAACTAAAATACAAAAAGACTAAACAAGTTATCTAATTAAATCTACCATGCATCTCTTTTCCCTTTCGGGTAACTCGGGAAGTCGTGGGGTAAGTAGTAGTATTACTTTGATAAATAGAATATGGAATGATATGATAAAGTTTGCAGCATCTAACAAAGTATAATATCCTACAAAAAAGAACTAAACTAAAGCAAAACAAGAAAAATAAAAAAATAAAAATGAGACAGAGACGCGGATCCCCCTTGGGGGGATGGGGAGTGGGCGCTGAAGAGCCTACTCGAGATCTTTTTTTTAATCGCGGTTAGAATCTTATAAGAAGTGCCTTTGGTCCTTGTTATTTGGGATCGAAAGGCTTACAAAAAGTGAGAAACGAAAACCCGGAAGTAGGGGGAACCCCTGGGAAGCTCCGGATGGCCAAAAATTTGAAAATAGGGCAAAGTTTCCTTCTCCTTTTTTATGGACCTACTAAAAACCAGCAAGCAAATGTCAGTGAAAAGTGCCCAAAAACACTTTGAAAGTGTCTTTGGACAACCCAAAAAAAATTACTAAAAAATATACTAAGTTAAACTACTGAAAAATGCAGTAAAATAACCAAGGAAAGCAAGCTTTCCTTGGGATCTTGGCTTGCCTTTTGGGCAGCCAATACAATGTGCACTTAGATGCTAAATTTATCTCTTCAAACCTTGAAACAAGACTACATTTAAACAAGCTAAATATTTTCTTTGTAATGCTTGCAAAAAAGGTGATTTAAGCTAGATCTCTTTAAATGGAAATTTGCATGCAATAACTGAGATCTAAGCTAACAAGATCTTATTAATTAAATCTATGAACGATTTTACTTTGCAAAATAGATTTAAGCAATAAGATAATAAATGGTAACCAAATTGAGAAATTTTGATTTTGAGGAGGAAGAGGAGAGAGAGTGCTTGTTGCTGGAAAGATCTGTCGAGGAAACTTGTTAGTGGAGCATAGAGGGTCAAAATCTTCGCAAATTCGTTGGAAATTCAGTGGAATCAAACTAGATCCACGGTTCTTCCAATCACAGCAACCTGAAAGCTAGAAGAACAATCTTGCAGACAACCTCATTAGATTTGAAGATACACATGCAAAAAGATAACATAACATAAAAAATAATCTTATTTAACATGTAAATCCTAACCCCTTAAGCATATATAACAAAATAGAAGTAAGTAACCTTACTTACAATGATCTATTCTATTTCTTATGATTCAAAGAATCATTCAGGCAGACAGAAGTTGAGAGCGAAAAATTGAAAAAATAATAGTTCACCTCAAAAGAAGCATGATAATGGTACTCCACACATGAAAGCACTCCACAATTTAGCCTCCAAAGCTTCTCTTTATTCCAAAAATGAATGATCAATATAGTATTACAATAATAGCAAGCCTTTCTCAAACATCTCTAACTANAGAGAGAGAGAGAGAGAGAGAGAGAGAGAAAGTTGAGGTAGAGTGTATTTGAGTTGTAGTGGAGTGGGTTTAATGAGGTAGGTGCCACCTCTCCTCACCTACTTCACCTATCCTCTCACAACTTGTCAACATAGCCACACGTGAGAGGGAGGAAGAGGGGCGCAACCTTTGAAGCATGCATGAGACTACCTACTCTCTCACCAACCTGAATCAATCGCCCAAGTTAAGGAGAGAACTCGCCTTACTCATCTGGAGCAAATGAAACTGATTCCAATCAAATTGGAGCACTTTCCACTGATTTAGGAAATTGGGAATATTCTCCAATTATTAATTATTACTATTTTTTAATTAATAATTTTGATTTTTTGGAGATTATTTGCTTAAGTGATAAATTTTAAAATTTATCACTTAAAACTTAGGAAAAGTGGGTTTTTGGGTAAAACGAGTGCTCTGAATTAGAAAACGAGCACCCCCATGGCAAAATCCACTCCCTAACCACACTTTTATTACATTTCCAAAGTTTTCACTTAGACCATTAAAAAATAGCCTAAGTTTACCAAAAAAAATTATTTTTACCAAAACTTAAAAATAACCCTATGGGGACCTAACACATGTCCATATGACTCAATACTAATGCCTAGAACGTTTATAAACATTGACACAGACTCTAATAACCTCCTCAGGATTAAATACCAAGACGACCACCACAACTTTGGAGGTATGAGTGAAAAACGCAGAAATTATTAGTCCTTTATTCAACAACAAATAATCTCTAAGGGAAAAAACACTCTGGGCTAGTCGGATTGACATATAAGTCTAGGAGACCGAGTCTTTTACATACTCCACCATGCCAGAACATTTTATTACAACTCCCCCAAGGGGATATCAACATGTGGTACAAGAAAATTTAAAAAAAATCCCAGAAGAGACCTAGATGACTTCTGAACTTTGAAGAATGAACAATGAAGTTTGTTCGTTCATCTGGCTCACTTAATACCACCAACTAAGTATACCTCCCTGCTGTTGTTTAGTGGGTAACAGGTACACCTTGGTCTTGTGGGTAAAAGGGTTGTTTCCCCACCTTGATGGTACACCTTGGTCTTGTAGGGTTGTCTTCCAACTCTTATGTGAACTTTCTTGTTGACTTGTGGTCTTATGTTTCCCTATTGGCCCTAGCGCCCATCTTGATTGTGGTACCTTGACCCTTTTGCTATGATGGCTTAACTTTATTGTTTTTATCTTGTATGACCACTTGACCATCAGTACCCTACCCTAAGTCAACATAATATTATTTTATGTTTATTTTGGTATTTCTCCTAAAGGTAGGGCTAGAAGATGAACCTTCTAGAAGACCTTTCAAGTCTATAAATTAAAAGCACTAAACCTCATTTAGCACATGTCTTGACAAGAGAGAAGTTTTAGATATTTGTTTCTTTGTCTTCTCTAAGGTTCGTTGCTGCTTATTTTGCTTGACGCCTAGGGTTTTTACTGTTGCTAAGTTGGGCCATACCTCCTGTTGTTGCTTATGACTAAGTCGTGACCTTACTCAGCCATCTAGAGGTTGTCGTTACTATCTTCAACCTGTTGAAGATGACCGTGACCATTGCTGAGATTGCTTGGGGTGCCTTGAGGGCTGCTTGAAGCAATCGTGACTTGTCTTCAACTTGTTGAGGGTGACTGTGTCTGTCTTCATCCTGTTAAGGCTGCCACAACCCTTTCTCTCAGTATGCGCATATGGCTGTTGTGATTTATTACAGACTGTAGAAGGCTGCCATGATTTGTGTTGATCATCTATGAGTTGGGCGTGACCACTTATTGGACTCCTAAGTTGGGAAAAGTTGAACCGTGACTTGTTGGTGGGATGCCAAACTGACCTGTGACCTTTCTATGGACTGCTAAATCTAGGCGTGACCTCTTGTTGGGCTCTTAAGTTGGGAAAAGTTGAACCGTGACTTGTTGGTGTGATGCCAAACTGACCTGTGACCTTTCTATGGACTGCTAAAGTTGGGCGTGACTCTATTGTGGGTTGCTTATGCAGACTGTAACCTTCTGTTGACTGCTAGACTCTCTTGTTGGCTACTCAGACTTGACTCGTGACCTTGTTGCTGCTCATTGGAGCGGACTGTGACCTGTCAGGGTTGTCTTAGGCTGGGTCGTGACATGTTTGGGTTGCTTTAGGCTGGGTCATGACCTTGTTGGTGCTACTTGAGTTGATCGTGAACCTGATTGAATCCCCCTGAACTGGGTCGTGGCCTCTATGGGGTTGTTTGGACTGAGTCATGACCTTACTTGAGTTGTTAAGAGTGCCTTGTGGACTGTTAAGAGTGCCTTTGTGTGTAGCCTCAGTTTTGAGGGTGATAGTGTATAGATTGAGGCTGCCTTTGCTAACTTGAAAGGTGTTGCAAATTGCTTGATGTATGACTGTCCTAAAGACAGCCATTTATTGTAGCAAGAGTTTAAATGTTCATCCTCTTTTTGGACTGTTCTATTTAAGCAAATTGAGGTCTGTATTGGTCCAACCTTACCCAACTGTAACTTATCTCTCTCTAAAGTATGTCCACTATTCCTTGGTGACTTGTCCTTTAAAGGACAGGGTCTGATCTAAAAAGATATATGAATATAAGGAAGGTCTAAACCAGCACTATTCTCTCTCTTATTGATGTTTGCTTGATTTTGTTTAACCTGGTCATTAGCCAATCTGTTATTACTATTGTTGTTATTTATTATCACTCTGTATGCTTCAAGTTTAACACAGGGACCTTTGGGAGTGTTAAAGTTTAAAGAGATGAAAATTATGTTTAAAATTTACTTGCATTATCACTGTTGTACTTTTCACTTCATCCTTCTAAGTACAATGATTTGATTTGTTGCACAAGTTAGTTAATTTTTGAAAAATCCTAAAACTTCAACAGGGCCCCCCTAGTTCATTTCTACATTCATTTTTCAGCATGTTAGGATATCTTATGGCATGTGTATGCAGCCCTTGTTGTCTTAACCATTCATGAACTCACCCTCTCAGACTGGCCTCTTGACTCCATTTTGCTTGCAGGATTGGCACTAATCTATTGGTTCTTCCATCATCCTTTATTTTCATGTACTACAAAAAGACCCAAAACATTTTGCTAATGATATCTCTTCATATCACCTTGTGCCTCATTGTCTAAGCTTTAGTAATCCTATTTTCGAGAAGCCCCCCTTGTGTTGGAAAAGAGCCAATCTAAAGAGTAGAGAGGGAGTTATTGAGGTGATAGTGGGTAATTCCTCTAAGCTGTCTTTGGGCTAGCATCGTTGTTTTGGGATTTAATCACATATGCTAGTTCGAGAAGTACCACTACCCACAGTAAGGGTGCACCCATCACACTAAATAGAAGATCATTCGAACAATGATCAACATTGGACTTGGAATTCAAAGCATTAAAAACTATGGGCATAATGGAATTTGGAAAGCCATCAAACTTGGCATATGAAGAGTCCAAGAAAGAATTCAGATGGCCATTATACCCTCTCTAAAATTTCCAAACAAAGACAATGTGTGGGGTGTGGTTGGCCAATGTTTTAAAACTCAAAACCAAGAGTCGAATCGGTCGAGGGTGAACTCGGACTCGAACCGGAACTAGAACTGGAACTGAAGCGGTTTGATTTCAATGACTCAAACTACCCAAAAATACATAAAATTTTACAATTTTAATGAAAAAAAAAATATTTAACATTCCAAGCTATGATTTCAAACCATTAGAGACAAAATATGCAAAGTCTACTCATGTAAGGGTGAATATATCAAAATGGCACCAAGTGTGATACATATTTGAATCAACATTGAAAATACATAATCATCAAAATCATTGCCTATATTGGAATCATATTCATCAATAGCACCATGTTCCCCCCTCCTCTAGCCTCTAGCCCTTGCCTCTACCTCAAATCTCAAAGTTGATCCTCCAAGGACATTAGTCAACACCCAACAATTTTAATGAAACTTCCTAATCCAAGCATTAAAATAAGGTAGAAAAAGCTTCCCCTGCTTAATAAGTGATTTTGCTTGACTAAGGGTACATTTTTATTAAGGTCATGAAAGAGGAGTTCAATCAACTTAAACAATCAGGCATCAACATCACCAACATCAACGTACATAGAGAGTTGATGTGCTTGATTAAATTCCAATCCCTTACTCTCATACATCATAGAATGCAGTGGAATCGTTGCAATCTTGAAATCTTGAAAACTATTAAATTTATTGAAATATGAATGGGATCTAAAATTCTACTTTTTGCATATGAAGTTTGATGAGGTTGGAACTACTCTCAAACATCCTGAAACAATAAGTAAAAGGATAGAAAATAAAATCCTTTTACTTTAAGAACTTAACATTACCATTCAATATTACTAACTTCAATGTCACTAGTACAAAACTAGTCAATTTTTTCTAAAAGCCTCTGTGTCTATTCTCCACGTGTACACCCTGGGCATTATTGGATTAACTCAGCCGAGTTAATGCAAAATCAGCCAATTTGAGGCCAAGTTGGTGCTGAACCGATCGATTCAAGGTCTAACTGAATCGATTTGGCACCAAATCGGTCTCCAAGCCAAGTTTGTACCTATTTGGAATTGACGAGGACTCTGGTTCCGAGTTGACCAGTTTTTAAAAAAGTAGTTGGCTTTTGTTGTATTTCTTTCTCTAATTTCAATGAGGAAGGGCTAACGCAAAAAAGGACTTGTTCTAGACAAAGAGGGAAAAAGGTTGGACATGAGCTTATCCATGATGGAATGAAGACAACATGCTACAATACTACAAAATTCACTATAAGAAGGACAATGTCTAAACTTGATGAGGAAGAATAACCACAAAAATGGGGTTGTTCAAACCAGTGTTGCAAACATCGGTCGATTTATCGTGATGTTCCGATAATCACGATTTTTTCATCTCGTTGATGTTTGCTCAAAAAATCAACGAAACATTAGGCCCGATTTTTTCCCAATTTTTTTCCGATTTATCCCAAGATATTGGTGATTTTTTCAGGGTAATTTTTCCCGAGATATTGCCGATTTTTTCACGATTTCTTTCCTATTTATCCCGAGATATTTTCGATTTTTTCTAAAGCTGAAAATGAATATTTTTGTATTTTTTTAAGTTTGTCGATTTATTGCCATTGTTTTTAATGTGTTGCCGAGATATCCCGAAATGATATTTCTTGGACCCTGCCAATTTTTTTGCCGTGCTAATGTTTGCAACATTGGTTCAAACAAAGAGGGAGAAGGCCAAACGCGAGCTTGTCTAAGTTGTGATAGTGTTACAAGAACAAGACCAAAACCAATAAAACCTATCGAACCTCTCGCTCGTTCAAATGCCCCTCTCAAACTGGAAATGACTTGTTCCATATAGAACCGGCCGATTCTAACCGATTCCATATAGAACCAGCCTATTTTTCCCAAACCACATGGTTCCGTACAGAGCCATACAACAACGATTTTGAAGGCATATTTTTTAAATTTAAAAAAAAACATTTGTAGGTGTCGATTCTTCCTTACAACAACTATTTACTTCTCATTCTAGGAAATTATTTCAACTGACTTCTAAATTTTTATGTTTGATAAAACATGTTCTCATTTCAACTGTGTTGTGTCTGAAAATGCAACTCAACCAATAAATATTTTCTATCTTTGTTCAAGTATAGAGATCAGCACGTGCTATACTGTTAAAGTTAGTGCAACTACGAGACCCATTCTCAAGGAGGATGGTACCCTAGTCAGTTAACTAGGGCAGAGTAAGACCTTAGAAGGTACCCTAGGGCCCCTAGTAATCTCCTGGGGTTTTTGGTCTAGGACCAAGCAAGTTGATGCCATGGAAAAGCCCTTAGCATGTGGCTAGGGTCCCTATATGCCTCTAGGGTATTCAAGTCTAGGACCAAGGACACGATAGCCAAGTAGAACCTGCAGGTAGAGGCAGAGACATATTTTGCTCTGGGACCAAGGACACGATGTCCAAGTAGGTCCTAGAGGTAGTTGATCAACTTTCAGTCTGGGACTAAAGCTTAGCTTAATACTGAGGACCATTCTCCAAGAGAATGGAGGACCCTGTCGGGTCCAAGAGTTGATCAACATGAAGTCTGGGATTTGAAGCTCAGCTTAGTACTAAGAACCATTCTCTGGGAGAATGGAGGCACCTAGGTAGTTACCAGGAATTTGATTCAGTCTGAGACTGAAACTCAGCCTAGAGCTGAGAGCCATTCTTTAATAATGGAAGATGATGATGTGTGATGTCCTCTCTCCTAATCGTTACTACTAGGCTGCTTCTCGAGGTACTGGCCACCCCTTGATTATGTCACTAGCACCTAACCCTTAGGAGCAGTACTGAGGACCAAAGGATCGTACCATCCCGTTTGGATCTTCCTCTTATACAGTGATGACAAAAATATATATAAAACAATGTACCTTGAGAGAGAGAAAAGATTACTGGTCTTGTTGGTCCTATAAAGGAGTTGTTTGTCCACCTTATATGGTTCACCTTGATCTTGTGGGTTTGTGGGTTGTTTTATTGTAGCCCCCCTTTGTTTACTCATGGTCCTTTATCTTACTTGGTCCTAGCACTCTTATTGTGTGTGTACCCTTGTCATGATGACTCTCACCTTATGGGTTTGTGGTACACTAACTTAAGTCCCTCTTATCTTTTGGTTGGACCTTTTACCTTATGACTTTTATAAAAGTTCACTTTATGGTTTTATTAATAAAGACCTTTAGACCATTTATTTATTTTATGGTTTTATTTTAGACCACTTTATTTTTTTTATGATACCTTACCCTAAGTCAACTTTATTGTATGGTTTTATTTTATAAAACTATTTGATTTTATTTTTATTTCTACCTTTGACCATTGTTTAGGATTTTTATGGTTTTTATTATTTCATATATTTTATATTTACACCACTTTATTTTTTACCTTTGGACCTTTTGGTGTCCCATCTTAAGGATCGTCAACATTATAAGTATGCTTCACTTCTCCAATTAAAGTACATCTCGATATGATGAGAAGATTTGATTGGATTCTTCACTGGTTTTGACGTCAAGGTTTTTCAGTTGTTTTATTTTTCAGCACTGCTCCCTTCTTCGTGTGGTCTGAGGTCACCTTCTATTGTTTATATTTTAACTGTCGGACTAGCTATGAACTGTTCAGCCTGATCATGACTGCCTTACATTGGTCGTGGTCTGCTTGATCCATCTCTGGCTCTGCCTTGAGCTTTCTATCTCAATCGTGATCAATTCTCTGTTGTCCGTAGACTGTTTGAACGGCGAACATGATCCTGTCTAGCCCGGAATGAAGACAATGTGCTATGCAATTGCAGAATTCACTGTAAAAAGAACAGTGGTTAAATTCGATGACAAAGAACAACTGCAAAAAAGGGGTTGATCCAAACCAATAGGGAAAAAGGCAGAACATGAAATTGTCTAAGATGAAATGAACACTATCTCTGAAGAAATCTGCAACTAAAGGGGTATATGCATGAAATCTCTATTGAGAATGTATTTCCTTTGATGTAACATTCCTCTAGGAAGAACCAAAAAAACCAATAATGAAGATTTTACAAACCATCAATTTTGGAGCAATTGAAGAATATAACAATGATGCACACTCAGCTCAATTTTACTCATTATCAAGGCGCATATTTATACATGAATTAGAGATATCTCGTGAAACAACCAGCCCCTAAAATGACTCAGCGAACAACCCCTAAATTCACTCAACGAGAATCATCTCATTCTCAAATTATTTCTTTAAAATATGAGCACACTAACAACTCCAGCAAATCTTCTGATTAGACTAAGGACAATAACAAACGAATCATCAACACAACATTTCTCCCCCATAATGACCATTCAGGGGGATTCCAAGGTCATCTCTGAATTTGTAGAATTTATTCTTTGGTAGTGCCTTAGTGAAAATATCTGCAACTTGCTCTTCTGTATCGCAATAAATAATCTCGAGCACGTCTTCTGAAACCAACTATCGAACAAAATGATACTATACATCAATCTGTGTAGTGTTGTTGTGGAAAATTGGATTCTTAGCCATCTAGATTCTGAATAGCACTTTGATCATCACAAATCAACTGTGTGGGTTGTTCTTGTTGTTCATGTAGACCCTGTACAATTGTTCTTAACCAAGCTGCTTCACATGCTACTATAGCAGACTGCTTTATACTCTGCTTCTATTGTGGAGAGTGAAACTGCAGGTTGCTTTTTAGTACTCCAACCAACTGTTGTTGAACCCATGCTAAATGTATATACTATAACCTGAAGTGGACTTCTTGTCCTGAAGTAGACTTCCTGTCATCCATACAACCTACCAAATCTGAGTTTGTATAACCAATGAACTTGATAGCCTCTATGGATCTAGATTCTATATACCAATCCATAACCAATATTACCACGCATATACCTCAAAATTTTCACAGATGCTTCCCAATGTATCTCCAAGGATCTGACATAAATCTTGAAACCATGCTAACTGCAAAAGATATATCTAGTCGAGCTATACTTAGGTAGATCAAACTTGCAATCAATTAATGATATAGAGTACTATCAACTGGATTTGAGTCATCATTTCTGTGTAGCTTCGACCCAATTTCTTTGTAAGAATACTATCAAATTAAATCCATCTGCTATTTTCTATTTCTCTGCTTCCAAGGAGGGAAGGCAGTAAAGGGCATTAGTGTGGCAAGCCAACGGGCATTTACGTTGTCTCGTTCTAGGGAGTAGGGTAGCAAGATATGGTCCTTTGACCAACAATAAGAAAGGCTGGCAAAGGAACACTTGTCTAACGCATAGGCTAGCAAGTGCCTAGTTAATTGTCATAGCTTTGCCTCCACGTCAGCATGAGTTGTTGTGCTTGTCCATACCAAAAAGTAGGTAGGTGGGATTATTATGAGATTTTTGTTATTGAAGACTGAGATTATGCCTAAGTGATGTTAAATTTTCTCTAACCATGGTAAACAGATTCTGCACTCTAAGAGAATTCCTACAGAAAACTAGATAGCAACAAACTTAAGGCTACTCAAAAGAGTCAAAACTGCACTCTGTAATTAATGCTAAAATCTATAAATATATACTGGAGAAAATATATAACAAAAACACAATAAATTGATTGCCAAAACCTGCTATTGTTTTCATTACTTCTGAAAATAAAAATCTTCTACAGGAAAACAGCGAAATACAAACTGTTGAACTGAAAATTGAATCAATAAAACTATGTCCCTGTCTTCTCTTTTATAGACTGAGAAGAAGAGTAGATACAATGAATTTGGACACATGCACAATAGAGCCTCGACCGGAGATGATTTGAGGCATGCAAGCATGCATCCTCCTTGACATAAATGCCTTAATTATTAGGTTGCATTCACTTCAATAAATTGAGCTAGGCTGCATGCGCCTTATTTAACTGATGCATGCAAACTTCAAATAGAAACTTGATGCATGCAAATTCTAACTAACGAAAAAACAGATATAGAACTGAACTGCTAAAAATAAAAGGCATTTAAACTGGAACTAAACCAAGGATGGTGCATGCATGCACTCTCTATCTCTCTCTTCTCCACAAATGCTCCTACACCTTTATTACTGTTGTACAGAATTGTTGGAAAGGGGCTGTAGGAAACTGTTGTACTCTGTACAGAATTCTACTAGAGGAGGGTCACCTTGCTGTGGTACGAACCTACACACCTGTCACACATGCTCTCTCTATGTGCACCCAATGTTAAATGTACAGCATCAGGAGCCATTCTCCATGAGACTTGTGTTGTATCAAGTCTGGAACTTATGTTGTATTAAATTCATAAACCTCTTCATAAGACTTGTGTTGTATCAAGTCCGGAACTTATGTTGTATTAAGTTAAGAGCTTGTGATGCATCAAGCTAGGTTGTTGAGGGTATGAGAGATGCCTGTACTATAATCTTATGTTGTATTAAGATTGGGACCTTGTGTTGTATCAAGGTCAGAGACTTGTGTTGTATCAAGTCCGGAACTTATGTTGTATAAGTTCATGAGTCTTGTGTTGTATCAAGGCTAGATCTACTATGTGATGTATGGCCAGTCATGGTCACCAGATGCTATAAGTCTCCTTTAGGGATTAGCTACCCCTAGAGTGATTTACTTTAGCATATGACTATATGACCCGGGGTAATACATATGATCATAGGTTGGAAACAATTCTTCTGAGTATGATATGATAAAGATGATTAATTAATTAAACACTCATGGACCATGCAGAGTTAATTAAATGATAAATGAGATGAGCACAAAGATAGAGTAAAGATTCGAATTCCCTATGTCAGACCTCCAGTGAACTCGAATTGAAAAGACATCAGTTAAGTCTAAGTTGTGGAAAACAAGTTTCAGTTGATTAAGGAATCTACTCCTTTAATTTATGCAAAGTGGTTGTTGAAGATGACACTGATGGTGAAGCAATTAGTTATTCATTTCTCATTCAATTCTGATGAGTTTTGTTTAGTTCAGTTTAGTTACATTCAGTTCTATTCAGTTCAGTTCAGTTACAGTGCTATGCACTTGGCAAGGCTATGACAATATATGTATGATCTCTATTCTCTAGTGCTACTTAGATATCTCTTATCAAGCAATCTGCAAGTGTTGTAAAATCATTCTCTACCATTATCTATCATACTCAAAGATTGTTTGTTGGGTTTTTCATCCTCCAGATTGTGGAGGGTTTTCCTAGGGTACATCCTGTGTCTTATGGTTTGATTCATTCGTGTGTTTGAATTATTTTATGAGATCTACATGCACTAGATTTATTTATCAAAAGTTTTAAAGTTCAAGTATCTTCATATTTGCTCAAACATTGACACCCAATTCTCCTCTACTTGTTGTTGACATTAATGGTACTAAAAATCCAACACTCCCTATTACCAAAGAAAGTGTTCACCACCAAACAAAAGATACTCCCTCTATTTTGGGGGCTTGGATAAATAATCGACCACAAACAAACCTAAAATAACATGAATCGGGATCACTACTTCCTTATGTATTGTGAACTCTCTTTAGAATCTTCAAGGTGAAAATCTTTTGTATAAGGAACACTGCATCAACAAACAGCCAACCTTTGTCCTTCATGCCATCTTCACTAGTCGAAATCTTCTCCCACCATATCATGAACTATTTCATATTTCTTACAATAATGAACTCATCAGTATACAATACCAAGGAAAGTGTATCGAATCTATCAAATAACTAATTGAAATATGCACTAAACTCAAAAAATCACAACATGAGTACAAACACATTGATACTGATATCCAAAATTGTTTGGTGCATGCATTTGCCCATCCAAGGCAACTCCCTCTTCTTGGGAGAATTCATTGACAACTAGAGTAAGAGTCTCATCACGACCAACTCCCTCTTGTTGAGATAATCCTTCTATAAGAATATTATCCTGGCACTCTTCCATGGTCCCATCAAGGAATCAATCATTCATTCTATAGTCAGTTTTGTAATGGTCTCCTCAAGGTTGGAGGAACACTCCATCATGGCTTCCTACTTGTTCAACTGGATCTAGGAGTAGCCAATAAAGGCCACCTTCTCACACTCCTCTAAACAAAACTTGACCAGATGCATGGTTGTTGTCCCTAAGGGTGACTTGTTGACCATCAAACTTAGCCAAACACTATAATTTTGCCATGCAAGAAACTAAAAGAAAATTCTTAGTTAAATCAGGGCCATATAAAACATTATCTAGCTCAAGAACATCACCTAAAGGTATCTGGAAAAGATATGGATCCCAATCCCTTCACAAGATACATGACATCATCACCTAATTCCACATGCGGTCCTCCCTCTTGCTCTTGAAACCTGTTGACGAAAGGGGTGTTTGCTTACCTCAACCATGTATGTTTTGGCCATTGGAGCCATGGAAAATCTTATTCACCATATGATGGCATTAAAAAATATTCCTCACCTGAACTTAGAACAAGACAGATGATCAACCGACGCTTTGTTGATGATTTGTTCCTCATTGTCCTTGAGGATCAAACTCCAACAAAAAACATCATAGATTATTGCAGGTATTCTATGAGGCATTAGGGTCTAGGTTATAGTGGGACAAAATTCAATGCCACGAGTAGAGTCAAAATGATCTTCCCTTTTCATTGGTTACTGAAGATAATTATGGATCTTTCATGATCAAATCTTTAAGTTGTTGGGAATCCCCTTTGTTTTCCAAGCTTGTACTAAGGAACTCTCAGATATTTTCATGCAATGAGTAGAGGAGACAAATAACAAATGGATAACAATCACATGATGTTAATTGCAAAACTTCAAATCTGCATAAGAGCTATGTTGCACGAAGACCCCCCCCCCAAAATTTCTTGTGTTTCCTATGTTCCCGCGTTCTAGGGACTTTGGAACTCCTCGAAAACATCCCCAATTCATTGGGGGCTCCGTTGGGGACTTGGGGACTTCTGAACCGTACCCTAAATGTACCCATCAAAATCGAAGACTTATCGGGAACGTCCCTCAACCAATCGAGGACTCCTAGATGTTCCTCGACCTGCACAATTAAAATTAAAAAGAAACAAAAAATTTATTTTTTTAATTAAAAACCTAACCTAATTCTCCCCCTATTCCTCTAACCCACAACACATGCTCAAAGTTTGAGTTCATGGCTCAACACAAGCTCACACTCACAATGAGTTTGCCCCCTCTCAGCCACAACATGTTGCACAACACAGTTATTTCATATTTGATATCTTACATTTTATTTTGTAATTTTTTTGGGGTAAAAATATCAGCACATGCTATTATAGTTTTATAAAAATATAATTTAGTGTTTACAAATGTCAAATTACAAATATAAATTTATTTGTTATTTAAATTTCAAAATGATTCATCTTTCGTGTATACAATGTTGAAAATTTTTAAATTTTTGTTACCGTTTTAGATTTCAAGTTTTAAGTTACTATTTAATAGTTAACTTTGAAGTTAGAACTATTTAAAGTTTTTAGTTTTAGATCTTAGGCATGTATCTTGAGTCTTTACTATTTCGTTTTGACAATGGGCAATGATGATTGGACAAAACTTTATATTTCCTTTTGTAATTTGAATTTTATAATTAGTTCTACTTTTTATTTCAATATATATATATATATATATATATATATATAATTGTCGTCCCCAACCTGCCGTCCTTTGAAAAAATGGGGGTGCGCTCTAGCCGTCCCAAAAACTCGTCTTTGCATTCCCCACATCCCCCTGTCCCTGAGGCCAGTGCAACTTAGCATAAAAGTCTTGGCTTCTAGTTNATGGTGGATGAATTTATTCGTGCCAACGCACTAGATCAATATATTTATTTGCATAAGGAAGATTGTTTGTTTCTAGCTCATAGGAATTTTACATTCAACCTCACTTTTGCTAGATGCCTTGGCTTTTGCGAAATGCTCACAAGGCTTCCTGTCTTGACTTTTGGCGAAGCTCACAAGGCTTGTTCGTTCGCCTTGACTTTTGCTATGACCTCACAAGACTTACCGACTTGACTTTTGGTATGGCTCACAAGGCTTGTTCATTCGCCTTGACTTTTGCCATGACCTCACAAGACTTACGAAGGCATTATCACTTTCGTTCTGACTTTTGTCTTGGCTCACAAGGCTTGTATGTTCACCTTGACTTTTGCCATGACTCACAGAACTGGTTAATCTCCAAGTCTCCCTGGCTAGCTTCAGGGTGGTCACTTATGACCTCAGATCTTGGAGAATGCCTACTGATGCTGATTTCAACACTAGTGATGTCTATTATTCCTCATGTTGGATGCTCTCCGTTGAGTGCCTATCAAAGGCTTGAGAAAGCCCTTCACAATTTTATGTGGGCCAATATAGATGAAGGCAAAGGATTTCAATGAGTGAACTGGGATTTGTGCAACTTGTGGAAGGAATGGGGGGACATTATTAAAAAGCACACTCAAGGCCAAGCCCTCTATGCCAAATGGATCATTGGGGAGATTGGAAAGGAGGCTTGAAAAATCTTGCTCAGAAATTGTATCTTGTCCCGGGTCGGAGGGTCCCTCTTGGTAGAAACTTCCAAAAGGGCCTAAACCTTCAAACTCTTATTGTCCCTCTAATTCAGGTCAAAATTAAGGGAACTTTCATGGCCCAAAGCATATGCAAGGCTTGGAAAGCTTTCAACTCTCAACTAAGCTAGAAAGGGGAAGACCTTAGATCATGCTTTTGTCTTAATGATTATTCTATCTAGAGGTCCCTTCTGTTGCTTCAAATGGTAAAGTTTTCACTAAAAATGCTTGGTTCTGGATCCTTTGCTTCTTCAAGAGTGGCATCCACATGATTATGGATAATTTTGACAAACTCTGGACAAGGTACCCTAGTCAGAGCTAATGCCAAATTTCATCTATCAAACCCAGACAAGCTTGTTATTGAGTGCATCAAATAGATTATTCCTTCCAAGGCCTTCAAGCCTTGGCTACTTGACAGAAATACTGGAAACGAAACACAGCCAAGGCCTTCATAAAAATACAAGTGTATTGATAGATAAGTGGCTACGCCGAAACCCATCCAAAATTGTCAACTAAAGAAGTTGAGGAAGTTTTAGCCTTAGCAGAAGACTTGGCTCTTCCAACTTGATAGCATGTGGAAGCATCCAATAGAGTCTAAGAATGTCTTTTTTGTCTGGTCTATGATTCTTAGGGCCTGGTATGGGCCAAAGACTTGTCCAACTGAGCATATCACAGCACAAATGTTCTTTGTGTGACAAAATGGGAAGACTGAAACATCTATTTTAGTTTTATCCCTTTGCTAAGTCTACTTGGAGATGGATGTCTAAACTCTAGCCAGTTGCTGCTATTAGATATCTCCTAGAAAATCACCCTACAAAGAGACAAACTCCTTTTTGGCCATTGAATTCAATGCAATGTAACAGCTTCCTAGGATAGAAGTCCTCTACTCAATTTGAAAGAAAATAAATGAAGCACCTTTTAGCAAGGCACAAACTGAACAATTTTTTTCTTGGTATGTCAGTTCCCTGATCTGTGTAATCTTCACATGCAGAATAATATCAAAGTCCAGAAGATTGAAATGGAAGGGCGGACTTGCATAGCAATGAACCCCCTAATCACTCGCTTGCCCCCTTAGCTCGTTCTAGGCAATCCCAGTGCTTAGAAGCAAGCACCGCCATTGGGCTAGCTGGGCTGTTCAAGAGAGAAGGAAGAGCACAGAATGGCATCGTGGTTAGCCTCCCCTGCCCCAACAGCACAATGACAAGCTCCCTCAACTAGTTCTCAATATTTTTGGAGCCAAGAAGCCCCCTGGTCTTGAACAAAGGGATGATGGATGGGAGCCCACTGTAACAGAATTTGAACCTGCAATTGATGGCTGGGACCCACCCCCCAAGGATCATGATGACTCTCCCAATGCAGGAATGATTCCTACTTCTGCCATTTTATGCTTCTTGTTTTCTGGGTTGTTCATATGTATGTGTGCCAGTTTGCTGGACTTGGTTATATTAGGATTGTTAGTATTTTTTGTATGTCATCTAAGACCAAGTGACAATTTTGTAATTATGATGTAGGGCAGTTTTAACTTTTGATCATGGGATCCACACAACAGACACAGCTTGTGGAGGCTGCTTAAGCAGCCAATCTATTATTTTTGGTATCAAATGCCTTATATCTATATCATTTTGTATTGATAGTTAAAGGAAGCATTTTAGTCAAAAAACAAAAACTATCTGTATGATCTAGCAGATCTCACCTGCTTTAGTTTCTTGAACCTTAAAGAAGAATTGGAGCAGAGCTTCCCCTGAGCAAGCAGACCAACACAAACAGGGCAAGCCCTTAATATCCTTTCAACCATAGCAAATCTTCATCTCGTGCTCTTTGAGTATATTAGTTCAGAACTTTTTGCACTCTCCACTGATCAAAGCAGGCCCTTATCTTCTGTTCGAACCTTTTGTACTCTCATATCAAAACAATCATTCACCTTCAATTTGTCGGGTCTTGTACCTTGAAGAAATATTTTGCGTCGGCATATTATGTCATATATGTCTGTGAGCATGAGCTTTTCATCTATTGGTCTTGTGGGTTATGCCAGTCTAACCCAAAATCTTTGCAAAACCATTCTCCTCGCTGAATTATATGAAATGTTTTAACAATTCGAGTGTGGCTGTCTATCATACCCGAACTTTTGTCAGTTTGTATGCTCTGAATTTGAATAGAACGGTTGATGAATCACCTTGTGTTCAGTTTAGAGATGCTTCAGTTGTTGCCTTGATTTATTAACAGTCACATCGATCAGCTTTCAATCGCTGCTGGTCAGTCAGGCAGCTTATTTTCTTCTTGATTACAAGTCTGACAAGCCGTGATTCTGAACGGGAATTTTTCAAAATAGACCTACAAATAAAGAAAATACAACCTTTCTCATTCTTCTAAGCAATCCATTCGGAAAATTGAAGCAAATGCAGCTTAAAAAATTAAAAAAATTAAAAATCTCGGTTTTATAAATAATTGATGTAAATACAAATAAACTTCAATATAAGAGATCAAATATATACGAGAAAGGATGTCAAACCTGAATAATTGCCAAATACGGATTCCAATACGAAGTCCTGCGTGCACAATCCGGTTATCTGTTGTTAGCTGTGCATTGGCTTAAGCATAACGCATTTAAAATAAAAATGAAGCAAATGCAGATTCAACAATAAAATTTAAAATCCCCCGCTTTTTCTTAAACAGTGGACAAAAATGCAAGCCAATTGTAGCGTAACGGATAAATGGTACAGGAAAATATGATATAGGACCTGAATAATTGCGAAATACGGATTTCAATACCAAGTCCTCTCTGCGAAATTCATCTATCCATCCTCTGTAAAGATCCCAGCAATCGTGCCACGATTAAAGGGAGTACATGAAAAATCTTTGACAATTTTAGCAATTCTTGCGAGCGGATCCAAGAAGCGCAGGCGAGATCCACGGCCCCCGTCTGTCCAAGACTCGCAGTTCATTTTACGACGAGACGGTCAGGTTATAATCAAGAAAGCAGTGCCACGAAGTGCAGGGCTCGAATCCGAATGGAATTGCGAGGCTGGATTTTTGACAGAGCCGGGGCCCGGCATATGTTCGTTGAACGAATTAGATTTTGTCAAAGTACCGGATTTAAGAATCGAGGACAAGGGAAAGACTACCCGTTTAAAGAAGGGCCCGCATTTGGCAATACGATCAGATCTCTCTATTTGTCTCGGCCTTCTGTCTGTTTTCAGGGCAATTTACTTTGTTCGCGTGTCTCAGCGATGCGGGCGGGCGACCAAACGGAACGGGAGGAATTCGGCGTGGAAATGTCCGCTTCCACCTGTGCTGAGCTGGCACATGTGGTATGACTAGGATTAGGTCATTGGCGCTTAACTGAAATTGCTGTTGTTAGATTTAGCGGGTACTTATTTGTCTCTTCTGCCTGATAGGCCTCCAATTTGTCAGTTTCCACTGTCCTTCACCATTTTGCTTTCCACTGTTAAATCGGTTGGAAGGTCCATGAGGAAATCCAGGGTTTGCCTTCTCCAGGTGTTTTTAGCCAATAGTTTACTTTAGAACATTCTCTCTGTCCAGCCCCACTTCACCTCATTTATGTTAAGAAGGTGTTTTCTTTTCTTTTTTTAATTTTTTTGTTATGACCTCATTTATGCTAAGAAGGTGTTTTCTTTATTTTTTTTATTTTTTTATTATTATCATAACAACATGGTAATTTATTTTAATGATGACTCATTTTTTTAATTTATAATAATTATTTAAATTGAGTTAACATCAAAGATTGGAGATATATTTAAATTTGGTTATTAACAAATTTATTTAGAAAATATTACTTTAAAAAACAAATTAGTAAATTTTAGCAAAACCTAAAAAGTATATAAAATTAGGTAATATGTATATTTGAATTGTGACTTTTTGATGTTGTAAGTTTAACTCTTTGTCTTGAATGATCATAGTTGTTTTTAAATGTTATTGTGTTAAAATAATCAATGAAAATGAAACCTAGTCAAGATATTAGATAAATTTTGTGAAATTTAACATTGATCAAAGATGAGAAATTACCAACATTAAAATTATAGACATTTAAAAGAATATGTAGTAAGTTTGGATTTTTAGTATAGATACATGGATCATAAATCTTCTTTGTTATAAGTTTAACCATTACTTTTTGGTGTTTCTTGTAAACCTGGATTTTAATGAATGTATCAAATAAAGTTTGAGAATTTAAACTTTGACCAACAAGGTAAAATTCCAAAATTATAGACAATTAAATGAACATGTAGTAGGTTTTGATTCTTAATATTAACACATGGCTAGTTGAATTCTCTTTGACATAAGTCTAATAACTATATTTTTGTCATTTTGAAATGTTTATTCTATCTATTTTCATGCCTGCATCAACATAAAAATAAATTTAATTTATAAAAACATGAATCATAACTCTATCTATATATTTTCATGCCTACATAAAAAGGTGTCAAAGCAAATCATAGAATAAAAGTATTACCATATACATAAATTAATCAAATTTGAACATTTGACCAAAAAATGAAAATTTCATCACTTACCGCAACTATCTATGTATTTTCATGCCTACATAAAAAGGTGTCAAAGCAAATCATAAAATAAAAGTATTACCATATACATAAATCATAAAATAAAAGTATTACCATATACATAAATCATAAAATAAAAGTATTACCATAAACATAAATTCATCAAATTTGAATATTTGACCAAAAATGAAAATTTCATCACTTCCCGCAACAAACCCCAAGCTAATTGGGCCCATACCCATCTAACAATAGTTATTAGTCCATTAAACGCAAAGTCCCCATCTAACAATAGTTATTAGTCCATTAAACGCAAAGTCCCCATCTTGTTAGATACCAATGGACGTGGACTCGACGACTTTTTAAGGCTGAATTAAGTATTTAGCTTAAAGTTTTAACTTTGATGTGGCAACATACATTTGGTTGAATTCAATGATACTCTACGCCGTCCCCCCGCTCGCCACCAAAGGGGGTCACCGCTTTATCCATTACCACCTACTTTTCCTTGAAACTCTATTCATCGTAAAAGGGTTGGAACCCCAATTGTACATAGGATAGGTTGGAAGCCTAAAGTAATGAGTGCATTGTCTAACAAGACAAATTATAGATTTGCAATGTTTCAAGTATAGGGAAGCCCATTACATGGGAAGGCCATTGCTTTTTTGGTGTGGGGATCATGTAATCACAACGTTAGTGTTAAAGCTTGAACCAACCCAAGTCAATGAAAAGGTAAAATACTATTTGGTATGATCTTTAGTTTTAATATTTGGTTTGGATAGTATAAAATCTGAGAACTATCTTTATAGATATAGTGGCTGACCTTGAAAGTGTTAAAGGTGTTTTTACTATAAAGTTCTTTACAAAAATAGAAAAGCATAAGTGGTTCTTCGATGTTCTTAGCTTATGGGAGGAGTATGTCTTTCTACGAAGGGATTTTTATTTTCAACACAAGCAAAAAAAATTATTAATCATTTTAATTTGGATTTGGTTATGTTAATTTTTTTTTTACGAGGTTTATATCTTTTTTTGAAAGATTTGTTTCTTCAAAAGTCTTTCTCATTCTCGTCTCGCTCATTGGCCTGAGTTGTTTATGGACACCTTTGGTGGCCTTTATGTTGAGGAGTATCCATTTTCCCCTCTTGTGCTTCCTTTGTATAGAATTTCAGGGCTCTTATTGTGTTGCCTCTAGATTTGTGGAGAGTCTTTCTCAGAGAGACTTGAGGTGGGGGGATTAGTGCTCAGAATGGTATGTTTGAGAGTCTTGAGAGTTTGTCATGCAGGTATGCCTTTTTAGAATGGTGATGACTTGTCGACTTGGATTGTTTGGTCATCTTTGTAACTTTGTAGCTCTGCATGATATGCAGTATCATGTTTTGTATATGTTACATTTGATTCAATAGAATATCAAGGAACGGTTTTTTCTTCTTGAAAAAAAAGACTACCCCCGTATTTACTTGGAATAGTGGGGGCTATAAGGTGTTAAGAGTTATTAATAATACCTTATGTACAATGATCACTTTGGTCCCTAAATTGGTTGACAATGGTTTTGCAATTGGTCATATTTGTATTTACATCAAGTTAAGTAAAGGCCTTTAAGTGTAGATTGTGTTGAAAGTAAGAATCATATCTAGACATAACTTTTGGATTGTGAGCATATTGTTTGTTGATGTGTACTTTGTTTCAATCATGGACATGTGGTGGCTTCATGTTCGCAAGGTGCAAAGCTTTCACATGTTTCTAAAGGAAGTGAAGAATCAAAATCCCTCCTAAAGGAATTTGAAGCTAGCCCACCATTACCTCAAGTCAACCAAGAACTCAATGAATGTCAAGCATGTTGCTTTAACAAATTATCTTGTTCCATATTCAAAGAAGTATGCCAACAATATTGATGCAATCATGATTCATAAAGCAAATTCTTCCGACAAAGTTAATGTGAAAAATACTTTGTCAGGGCGGTCCAGCTTAGACCTAGGGCATTTTGATGGATTATGATCCACATTTTTGTACTTTTTGTATACGACGGGATCTACGGATCAGACTCGACCTATCTACAGACAGATATTTTACATATATATATATATATATATTGATGTTTGGTTGTCAGCTTATTTACAAGTGTTTTTTATATGTATATTTTTATGAAATGTGTGTGAGATGCCAATCCAAATATAATTAGCATATGCATCAGTCAATGAATTTTGGTTTTGTGGAATATGATTGAAAGTAATAACTTCAAAATGTCTTTCCAATAAACGAATTTGCATGAACTGACGTAACAAGATAGGATTTCATACCTGATAAGCTCTATTGAGCTGGGAAACTACCAACTGAGAATCCAAACGGACTTCAAGCTGGGTGATGCCACATGACAAAGCATCTCATAGGAGCTCAATGACAGCCCTATACTCAGCAACATTATTAGAAGCAGGACCTAGAAAAGCGCCTCCCGCGGCAACAAGCTGTCTTGAGGGAGAATAGATAACCCATGCTGCCGAAGCTAGGTTACAAGTGTGACGACTAGCGCCATCAGCGAAACCTACATACATTTCGGAAGACATCTGCAACAACCAGCAGATAATATAAAAACAAAACTGACAACCTAATGTACATAAAAATACATACAATAAAATACAAGAAAAAGTACTAATCCTAAGCATAGTACTTCTTCACGTAGAGCCCATTTCTAGGCTCAGGCAGCTTATTTCCATCATAATCAATTAATTCATATGCGCCTTTACTTAATACCTTCGACACGACATAGGGTCCTAACCACATAGCCTTGAATTTTCCTACCCCCAGGGGTTCTTTATCTTGGTCCCAAAGCAAGACAAGTTCCCCTTCAGAGAAAACCCTAGGTTTGACCATTTTATCATATTGAGATTTGACCTTATTTTTATGAGCCTGATTCGCAGTCAACGCATCTCTACGTTGTTCATCGAGGTGTTCTAAATGTACCAGACGTTCTTCAAGCTCAGTCGTATCAGGTAACACATGAATGGCTATCTTCAAAGACGGGATTTCGCATTCAATCGGAGTAACTGCTTCCACCCTGTGAACAAGTTGGAAAGAAGAAAAACCCGTAGTAGTCTTAACATTAGTTCTGTAGGCCCAAAGAGCAGGATATAACATGATGTGCCAATTAGAGCAGGCTGCATCAATTGTCCGTTTAAGGATAGTTTTTAAAGTCTTGTTGACAGCCTCAACCTGACTAGATTTGATTGTGGATAGTATGGAGAAGAATGTTCTTGTCTAAATCCGAGCATAGTAGTCAGTTCTGTCATCATGTTATTTTGAAAATGACTGCCATGGTCAGTGACAATCACTTTGGGAATACCAAACCTTGCAATAATTTGATTGAAAACAAAGAAAGCTGTTGTTTCCCCGTTGTCTTTGAAAGTAGGCATTGCCTCTGCCCATTTCGTAAAATAGTCAACAACGACAATGATGTATTTATGCCCCCCAGCCGAAACTGGGTTGCATGTCACGTAATTGATCCCCCATTTCATGAAGGGGCCTACCGAGACAACAGGAAATAACGGAGCAGAATGCGACCGCATCTTCCTGGTGTAAAGCTGACACGGATGACAGCGCTTCACGGCTTCCACACAATCTTTAAAGATCGTGGGCCAGAAATAACCAGCACGCAATATCTTCTGGGCCGTTGCTAACCCAGATAAATGACCCCCACATGCTCCGCTATGGGAATCATTTAGGACAATCTCCGCTTCCTCATGAGTAAGGCAGCGACGCAAGACGAAATCTACCCCTCGTCGATATAATGTATCTCCTATAATGAGGTAGTTCTTGGCATGAAGGCGTAACTTACGTCGTTCCTCCCTAGAGTAAGCGGCAGGATACTTCAAAGTCTGGAGATATATAAAAATATCCTCGCACCAAGGATCAGAGGTGGCTATCAAGAAAATGTGCTCATCTGGGAATGAGTCATCCTCAACCACTACATTTTCTTCAGTGGGAAATTCTGCTATAAGCTTAGCAAAAACTAAGGACTTCTTAGACTTAACAGACTCGAAATCCAAGTCAAACTCCTAGAGAATGACTATCCATTTGTTAAATTTTCCCCCAACAATTCATTGGGATAAAACATATTGGAACGGATTCACATCCGCCACTACTGTGGTGGTCCTTAGTAAAATGTAGTGACGTAACCTCTGCACAGCGTAAACAGCTGCTAAGGCTAATTTCTCGACGTGGGAGTATCTAAGCTCAGGTCCGACCAAAGCACGGTTAAGATAATAAACGACATGCTCAACGAGCTTATCGTCCTCCTGAACTAGTACTACCCTAATGGTCGACTCCAACGCGGCCAAATATAATATAAAATCCCTAGAATAATCTGGTGGACGTAATAAAGGAGCCGATAGCAAAGCTTTTTTCAATGCCTCGAACGCAAGTTGTGCGGTTTCATCCCATACAAAAGGAGTGTCTTGTTTAAGCAAGCGCATGAAACCTTTAGTGATCTTGGCATAATTAACGATAAAACGTCGAAGAAAGTTAGACTTTCCTTGCAGGCTTTGAAGTTGCCTGAGAGAACGAGGAGGAGGCAGATTTACAATGGCCTCAACTTTCAATGGATCCACCTGAATGCCTCTACTAGAGACAATGAATTCGAGTAATCTTCCTGACTAGACACAGAAAACACACTTGTGGGGATTCAAGCGAATTTTATAATATCAGCATCTTTCAAAGATCAACCTTAAATGATCTAGATGTTGAACCCTCTTGCGAGAATGTGCGGGCAGATCATCAAAGTATGTTCGACAATGTCTTTTATGTCATGAAAAGCAAAGTTCATGTCCCGTTGAAAGGTAGCCCCAGCATTTTTCAATCCAAAGGGCATTTTCTTATACGCAAATGTACCCCAAGGGCAAATGAAAGCAGTTTTATGTTGGTCTTCCGGTTTGATTTGGATTTGATTGTAGCTGGAGAAACCATCCATAAATGAAAACACCTCTCTTCCCGCACATGCATCTATGATCTGGTCAATAAATGGTGTGGGGTAGTTGTCCTTAGGATAGGCTTTATTGAGGTCTCTAAAGTCTGTACAAACGTGAATAGTCCCTTGCTTTTTATCAACAGGAACAGGGTTGGACACCCATTCAGTCAAAGCTATGGGATATATAAAACCAGCTTTCAACAGCTTTTCAACTTCTGCCTTCACAGCCGCCGCTTTACACGGGTTCACGGGCCTTAATTTTTGTCGAATTGGCTTGGCATCAGGATAGGTTCGGATTTCATGTTGAACAATAGATGGATCTATGCCTGGCATCTCCTCATATGACCAAGCAAAGATATCGTGGAATTCCTTAAAAAGGGCAATGTAGATAGCAATCTCCTCGGGAAAGCAGTTTGCACCTATATAGATGTTTTCCACGACATCTGGGTTCACAGAGATGTTGATAGGTATAGTGGCGGAAATGTTTGTCATATTCCCCTCGGCAAACACTCCTTCCCTAGGCAAAGGGTTGATAGGTATATCAACATCTTCTGACAGTCTCACCCGAAACTCTTGGTTTTCTATCTTGCTCAGTTCTGGAAGAAAATAGGATCGATGATGAAGATCCTCACAAATCTTATCACGTCCACTCATGGCTTCCAGAATAGCTTCATCGGAAGGTAAAACAGTGTCTAAGCAATCTATAGAATGTAAAGAGTTTTCCGCCCATGCGGGCAAATAGACTTCTTCCAGATCATTCGAGACCGTTAGAGGATCTGGAATGGGATCAGCAGCAACTTGAGTGATAGCTTGATAAGCAACCTCTACTGCCGATAAGGGCACTTCCGGTTCATGGGGAGTTGGGAGGACCCAAGGATCAGTCCTATCGACAACCGTAGCGATGGACCTCCCCACACTAGTAGAACCAATGTAATTAACCGGGGCTGGAAGATCAAATGTGCCCATCAGTGATGTGTACATTCCAGCCCCCAAGCTCTATGCAGCAGGTTTGAACTGATCAACCAATGGTACAACGGACTCATTAGACTCTAAACGGCCTTTTCGAGTAAAATCAAGTTGGTCAACAGTAACCAACTTGCCCTCATGTGGAAAAACCACGAGACGAAGAATGGCCAATGCAATAGCGGACATCGCATAAGTCCAATTCCTTCCCAGAAGTAAATTGTAGTCCAAGGGAGCATCAATCACTTCTACTTCAACAGACACTGCTTTGCCTGCCAACTTAATCTCAAAAGCTGGCAGGATACCATGAGGACGGAAGGATCTTCTGTCAAAAGCAATAAGTAAAGTGTTTGATGGGACCAGCTCTGGGGATCCAAGAGCTTTCCAGCAGGTCAAGGACATAACACATGTAGAGGCTCCCTCATCAACAACTGCCCTTCCAATGGTCTTACCACCATGGACGACATCTATTGATAGGGCTACATGGTAAGGCAGGCGAATTTTGACATCAGATAAGTTAAATTTCGCCATGAGACTCGAAGAATCCATGCTACCTAAAGCTGCTAAGAGGGCATCCCGCTGGGCAGGACAACTCTATAACACTTCTAAAGCTAACATTGCACACGGAGTTTGAGCTAAATATTCAACCACAGAGTAGTTTGAAGCAGCCCTAGCATTGGGGTTATGCAAGGTCTTCTTGAAAACACCTTTCGGTATCTTCGGCATAGTTTCAGCAGGTTTCTCTATTGTGAGAGGGTTGGAAGTTTCACCTACAGCTTTACCCTTCTCAGGAGTCTCTTTCTCATAGTTTTGTTCCTTATCTGCAACAAAGTCGAAGATCGAACCATGTTGATATAGTTAGGGTCAGGGGCAGTTTGAGTGCCCCCTGCTACATTAGAAGCTGAAGCTGAGTTTTGTCCTTGGGGAAAAGGATCCTTCAGGACATCCGGTTGTTGAACTTTAAGCAGCTTCTGGGCTTGATCCATAAGGGGACAAAGGTGAGTAAGGTGGTCCTCTTGGCACAACTTACAAGGGAAATTGACCTTCTTCTTTTCCTTTTTTCCCCCATCAGCATTGTTCGCGGGCTTTGGCTTGTTTTGATTTCCCTCTCCCTTTTTACCTTTCTTTTTCTTCCCATCGGGCTGCTGATTGCCCTTCTGAGAGGTTTGTGCAAAAACATTTGCATTCTGGAGAGAGGGGGCAGCCTTTGCTGCCTCTGCCGTAGACTGTTTGACAGACAACTGGTGAAGTTGCTTAGTTAAAGACTCTACGGTGGGAGAGTTAACAGACCCAACCACACCATCAGCATGGGGTCCAGGCTTAGGCTTCTCCGATTCGTGCGAAGGCCTCGGTGCCTTAGGGATGATCTCATATAAGATCCCAGACTGTGAATAAATCAAGTCTAACTGCTGGGCCCTGAGTATGGCTTCTTCTTCGTTCGTTACTCCTGATGTGGAAACATCCTTAGATATGTATGGAAACAGTGATTTAAGGAACCATTCTAATAGAAACTCAGGAGGAATGGTGGCTTTAATAAGGCTCTTTCGCCTCCTCCACTCTTGGATATGATCCGAGATGTGGGTATCCTTGTTTTGTCTAAAAGTAGACAACAAGTACGTTCCGAAATCGTATCGAACCGGAAGCTGAAATTGGCTAAGGAAAGCACTAGCCAAATCCCAGAAACTACTAAAGGCAGCAGAAGGCAATTCAATATACCATTTTGTCGCTGTACCTGTCAAGGTCCTCTGGAATAGCCTCAATCTAATTGAATCTTCATTCAACGAATTGGAAGAACACCATAAGTGAAAAGTGGTGGCATGTGCCCCAGGATCTTCACCAGTTTTTCCTTCGAACTTAGGGATGTCCGATGGTAACTTGGTGGGAACAGGTGGCCACAAGGGGTCATGCCTCACCGGGTCATTCATCAATTTTGACAAGTTTGGAAAGTTTAAAGTTGCTAGGAAAGGAAGTTTGGGCCTAACCGGGGCACTAGATGTGCCAGCTTGGGGATTAGAGGGACCTGCCCCCGAATGCCCATGGGAAAAAGTGGGGTTGCCCCCAGCCACTGGTTGTGAAGTGGGAAGGTTGCTTTGAAACGGATTCCATCCGTAAGCCACAGGATTGTGTATGGGAAGTGCAGTGTAAGAGGTTCGGGCCGTCCCCATAGAAACAGGAGATTGAAATACAGGAGCAGGTATCCCTCTGCTAAATAGCGAAAAGGGAGAGCTCATGTATGGGACCAAAATAGGGGTTTGGAAGCTTTGCCCATAAGAGGTGTTGCTCCCAAAATGCACTCCTACATATGAAGGAGATGGACCTACGTATGGATTGGATGGGGGAATGTGCCCCCCATTCCAAGGAAATCCTTGGACAAATGCCGAGGATCCTACCGGACCACTCTGGGTAGTGTAAGGGAAGGAAGAAGGAATAGTAAGTATACTAGGGATCCTAGTAACCATGTCACCAGAAGTACCTCCTATGTTGGAGTGAACCGGTGGTTGAACCACCCGGCTCGCTGGAGTTAAAGGTGTAGAAGGCAAACTAGATCTAGGTGCACTTACCGGGGGAGGTGGTACCCCTTCAACCGGAAGGGTTGAGGTGAACACAAAAGAACTTTCTTCCGCAGAAGACATGACTCTACCCACAGGGACACCTAACACTGGTGAATCAAAAGGTCTAACCTGAACAATCACACGATCGTTTAAATCAGTCAAGGGGGTGTTAAAGTTTCTTGCAAACTCGTCAGTCTGCAATTCTTCTATCTCAACTGTGTCAAGATCAAAACGGTTAGCAATGAGTTCTGGTTCACCAAGAACTTCACTTATTCCTACAGGTTCAAATGAACCGTCTGTGTCTAATCTCCTCCTTTGGGGTAAAGGTGGAGGCTCCAATGCAGTGATAGGAGGAAGGTTTCTCAACCTTCTTGACCTTCTAACAGGTTGGTCCTCCAGAAATAAAAAATTGACAAATCACACCCTAAGGCCAACTAAACACAGGCAAAACCACAGAGCATACACTAAAAATTTCTAAAGTCTCAAGCAATCAAACCAGGGTAAAAGATATACTTTCTCAAAGAAAGCTGATGAACGATTACTTGGCGTCCTTGAAGTGGTTCTTAGGCACAAGCGGAGGAATCACCTATCGCCCTCCTACACTTTCAACAAGGGTTACCTTCCAAGCCCGTTCAAGGTGAACCAGAAATAACCTTTCGGTTTACCTAGGTATGAACCCTAAAAAGACAAGAGACTAAAGGCTACCTTGGCAATATCAACAGTCTGGGGGGACAGTCGCAAGCCGAACTCGTACGCATGGGCAAGGTAGCTGAGCCCGAAACTCTGTCTAGGACAGAATCCCCAGATGCGTAAAAGTCCTGAGTTACGCTTTGACAAGGATTCATAGGGTTATCTCCTCTGTCCAAGCCTCCACACGGCCTAGTGCTTAGCTCCCGTTTGAGAGGAGCTTCCCAGATACAGTCAATAAAGTCAAGGATTTACCTAAAGAAAGGTCCACTACGTCTGAGTTTTATAACTTGTGGGAAGTTTACACTTCCTAGCCCACAAGTCTAGCCTAAGCTCGTGGGTGAAAGGCCCCTAAAAAACAAAACTTACTAGTAAATTTTAATTTATGCGTTCATTTTAAAGGGTTGTTCTTTACTCAAGAGGAAATGGAGTGGTATACTTTATGATGTTTTGACTCAAACAAGAAATAAATGAAAATAAAGGTGTATTCAAAGCAAAATTACCATTATAAAAACAAACTTCTTTTTCTTTTCTTGCAAATATATATTGAGGAATTGAAAGCAGCGATAAGAGAAACTAAGCCTATATTTTTGTAGTTTTTGATATAATATTTTTAAATTGAAATAAACACTACTTATGCAAAATCACAATGCAAAAGCTTTAACTATGTTTTCTTTTCACTTTTAAAAATACTCAAAACTCTACTATGCATCTACAATGCACTGTGCTTGAGCAAACTTGAAACTTATAAACTGTATAAAAGCAACAAACTGAAGCAAACAGGCTGACATAACCAAAAGACAACCAATAAAGGAAGGCTAGGAACCCTAGCTTGGGTGCTAACAATGACAAAGAATCACTGCAGACTTACAAAGGCAAGTGACAACCAGCCACTGTCAGAAGACAAACTGGAAAAAACAGAGCCCAAGACCCTGATCACTGATCTGGACCAAGACACTTTAACCCACAACCCAAACAGGCCAAAATACTTCAGGACGCAAACAGTAAATAATCCAAGCAAAAGAGACTCAAGGGCTTTCAAAAAGCACTAAGTGTAATCACCCAAAGTGTTCAAACAAGCTACACAACATTCATAAGGAAAATCCACTCAGAAAACATGGATTATAGAAAGAAAAGAACAAGCAAACTTTGACTTAAAAATCCCTATTTCTAGGAGTATTCGTGACTGTCTATAAGAGCAACTCGTGAATGATTCGTGACTGTCTAGTATTACAACCCGCGAATGCAAACCTGTATTCGTGACTGTCTAGAAGGACAACTCGCGAATGGGTATAAATTTTTTCTAAAAAACCAAGAAAAAACCAAAGACTTTCAAATGCCGAGGCAAATAAGAACCAGGATAAAAGATCACACACAAACTTACAAGCAAAGACTGGTCAGGGGGACAGAAACAACCTACAACAGTCTAGGCTCCCTAGTAGAGTCGCCAGTTCTGTTGTACAGGATTACACACCTAATAACCTAAGGTCTGGGGTTACCAACATACACTCAATTAACTTGCAGACAATTGACTTCCAGAGTGCAGTAAAGGAAATAGGAGGATGAGAAAGACTTACTCGATTAACGAAGGTCGATCCTTGCTAGTCCTCTTCCGTTCTACTTCACCTCCAAAGTCTTCAAGGTTGTTCTTCTTTCACCTGTCAAGAGCCAATCTTCCAGATACAAGATTATTCATATATATGTAAGCAGGTTAGATAAATTCTATATAAGATGCATAAACATAAACATTTATCAAACCAAGACACATGACACACATATGGAAGAAAGATTCTCTTTATTATCAATAATGAAGAAGTTTAGGTTACAACCCAACGCCTGAGACAAGGACTCCTCTGCAACCAAAGGATTCTGAGTTCCACTACTCCAAAGACTTCTGTATAAACTCCACCAGCATAACTTTGCTCTCCAAGTGTATCTAACCAACACCCTCCCCAAGGCCTATATTTATATGGAGGAAATAAGGTGGTTTCGAAGGTTGAGGAGGTTGATACAGTTAAGATAATTAAGATAACAATGCTTAACTAATCTCAGATCAGCGCATGTTTTTATGTTTAACTGTTCAGGGACATATTCGCGGGTGTGTAGAAGGACAACCCGCGAATGATTCGCGACTTGCTACAAGGGCAACCCGCGAATACATCCATTCACGACTTGCTATAAGGGACACTCACGAATGACTCGCGAGTTGCATAAAATGAGAGTCGCGAATACAAGTCAACATAGTAAAATGGCAAAGTAATCAACTGGATGGAGGAAGTATGTATTATGCCATAAGCCAATCTATAGTGTTTTGGGAAAACCTCTATCCATAAATGTCCTTTTATGTGCCAACATGAGGGATGTCGGCACTTGGACGGAGAGGTGCCATTCAGGTGTATAACAATATTGTAAAAACAATTGCAAGTTATAAAAAAAATATAAGTAGTCTAAATGTTATACGATTTGGACTTTTTTATGGTTATCATTAGTGGAATCCCATTATACAATCTTTGGTCAAATTACAATTTTTCGTTATCGAACTTGCATTTTTTAATGCACAAATGTATGCAACGCCCTCAAATACCCCTATTGCACATGAATTTTGCAATTCCAACAACTCCTATTTGCAATTCCATCAACTCTTTGCAAATTTTTATTAGATTTTCGAGCAAAAATGGTCCAAAAAAAATATGACCAACAAAAAGTGCAAATCGTAGCATGTTTAGACTAAAAAAAAATATGACTAACTTTTAATCCTACACATATATTACAAAACAAGAAATTATATACATTATATAACCAATTTTACAATATGTTCATATAAAAGCAATAAGTATCAATTTAGGTTTACCTTAAGCGATTCAGTGAAGGAGTTTTATCCTCTCCACCCAAATTCAATTCCGCAGGGAACATGATTGAGCTCTTAATGAATATATTGTTGCAACACATTTTTTCACCTGAAATATACGGATCCATGATATTCAACAACAATCAAGAAATCCTTGGTTACATATCATGTCAACAGTGAGATTTGAACCCGGTTGAGGAGTATAACAACATTATTTCCAATCATCAAATCTACACTCAATTGACAACAAAGTTATATTAATAAAACCTCAAACTTATACAATATCTAATTTAAACTAAATACCTTCCTTAAAATAAATAAAAAAATAAATCATTTTTTCTTCTTAAAAATACATATATTTCATTAAAAAATACATAGATTTATTTTCAATAACATAAACTTTCTAGCATATAAAAACTTTTACACCCAAAAGCCATTTCCTCCATCAATACGTGATAAGGAGAGGAAGAAAAGTGAAAATGACCTTGCTTAAATACTCGACTTAGTTACCCATAATAAATTTCATCTTAAACCGCAAAATATAGTTGACCTAAATGCATTCATCAAAATGTTTTTAAGGTGGGGCCTTAGTTACCCATTATAATTTTCATCTTAAATTGCAAAATACACTTGACCAAAATGCATCCATGAAGATGTTTTTAAGGTGGGGAAAAATTGAAAGCGACCTTGTTTAAATATTTTAAATATTAAAAATATATGGTCTATTTTTTAAATGCCACTTTTAAATAGTAGGGTATGGTTGACTTTTATAAGATTAATTTGGAAGATGATATTTAAAAAGATATTAGATTTTAAAAAGTATTAGTAATCAAATATATTATTCATAAACATTAAATTTATATTAAAAAAATTAATAAAAACCAAAATTATATAAAAATAATAATAATATTATTCTTTTCCATCATTTAAATTAAATTTAAATAAAAATTTATTTATTTATTAATATACTATATTTTATTATATTTAATATTAAATAAATTACAAAATATAATTAAAAAAAAATTAAAATAATGTGAAATTTCTCATAAATTATCATACCAACCATTCTATTATGATTATTGAAGTGAAATATCTAATAACTTGTTGTAACAAGTATTATATTATGACTAGAGTAATGTGAAGTGTAAAATTATATATATAATGTTTTACCATGTTCAAAAATATATATTAATTATTTTTGAAATATATAATAACCTGTCATAACAATTTGAAAGTTAAATAATAAACTCCAAACTATTTTTGAGTTTTTTTTAACGGAGTCGCTGAATTTTAGGTTTTGAGAGTCGAGGTGACTGAACCTTTGTATGGCGGATAGGGTTTCATCCCTAGCTGACCCCCTTTCTTTCTTTCTTTCTTTTTGCAGTGTGGCCCGGGGCTTTTGCAGGTTGAGTGGATGAAGACGGAGCTTTCTTCCTAGTGCGTTGTAGGTGCCCTTGCGCAACGACCCTTTCTGTGATGGAGGCGTCGACGATTTTGCTGAGAGACGACGGACCTTTTGAGTGGTGGTTCCCTCTCTTCACCGGTGCAGTTCTATTTTGATGGGGGTTCGCCATGCTCTGCGACGGCGGCGGGAGTCATTCCCTATGGCATGGCTGCGAGACGGTTTCTAGCAGTATCTGCGGAGTGGAGGGGCCTTTGTTGTGAAAGGCTTTTTCTTCTTCTTGTGATGGTGCTTTTTTTGTAGCGCCGTCTTTTTTCTAGGGAGGGATGGAGGCCCTCCCGTCTCGATGGCAAAGGATCCTCTACAACTACTTGTTTACTCTATCGATGGATGAGTATCTTGCCCCCTTTTGGTGGTATAGACTGTTGTGGGTTTTCTTTTCCCTTTTTTCTGCTACTTTGCTCTCTTGAGCAGTTTCTGTATGGGTGTTTTTTTTGCCCCTTTTTGTAAATTCTGTTATAGGGTGTTACTTGTTGAAGTTTTTGGCTTCTAGCAGTAAGCTCTGGTGCTTTGTACTTGCCATTAGGTGGTATGGTCTTTCCTTGGAGGTTGTATGGTTTTCATTAGCAGGGAGCCTGATTCTAGATGCTCAGTATGTTGAGCATTGTTTATGTTTTTTGGTTAGATATGATACCTAGTATCATAAAAATGTATATCGTTACCTTTAATTATAATGAAGATCAAGGAACTGCTATTTTTCTAAAAAAATAAAAAGCAAAAAAAAAAACTTGGCATAACACCCATTATATTATGAATAGAGTAATGTGAAGTGTAAATTATAAATAAAAAATGTTTTACCATGTTCAAAAAAATCATAATTATATTAACACTCGGTATTTTTTTGGGATTGATTTCCATATTAATTATCAAACAACCAATGCATTTGGACAATGACAATGGTTATGCTCAAAGAGTACAAGTTACCTTTCATATAAATATTTAAATTGTTCTAATTTTTTGTTATTTAATGTAATTATTACTCATTTATTATATATACCAAACTCATTTCATTACTTCAAAGATACTCACGATGTATTATATAATAATTATTACGCATTTAGAGTATATGACTACCTCATTTAGTAAGACGTGCATTGTATGTTCTAACCTCATTGTCAACCATTTATTGTATGTTTGACTATAATGTAATAAGGGATTTTGTGATTTTTTAAAAATAAATTAATAACATCATGTAATAATAATAACATATTTTCTATAGTCACTTGAGAATCTTTAAGAAATATATATTCTTTATGTTTGAAATTGGAATTTATAACTTTTTAATAAAATATATGGTTTTAGTACACTAGCACTGAAGTGAAATGAGATGTCAATTTATAAAAAGAGATTATAAGTTTAAATCTTGATTAAGTAGTGCCCCATGCTTGTAGGCTGTATGGGACACCTAGGGGTATAAAGGTAGTGGACGGGAATCGACCTCAAGTAACATGAGTATGTGCATTGTCCTAGTTGTTAATTCCCCTAGTACAAAAAAAACAAGAGATATGTGGTTTTAACTATTAGATTCTTAGATAAAGTTCACATAAGGAATCTTCAAAATATATATACCTTGTATGCTTGAAATTGGAATTTGTGAGTTTTTAACAAAAATATATGATTTTAACCACTAAACTTTGATATAAATATACTTACTTATAGGATATTTGAAATTACATCACCTAAGACTTCTTTATAATAATAAGGATTTTAAAATTTACAAGTATATTCCATCCACATTGAAAGTTGTTATGTCCTTGCAAGGGACATTATTGAATTACAATGTTTTGCAAAAATTAGCACAAGTTTTTTTTTTTCATTTCTCTAAGTTGAATCTTTGCAATTGGAATTTTATTATTTCTTGGAATTTGGTTGAAAAAATTATTATGGTTGTGATTGGTGGGTGGGGGTATGATGTGAGCGTGGGATCATGTGCCAGTAGACCTGGCAACGTGCTAACATTTGTCAGTGGTTAATGCATTTTATTTGTTGGTTGTCTGATGGCTTGGGTGCTTTGATATGCTCGTTGTTCGATGGTCTGGGTGCTTTAATGCAATCTCAGGAAAGTTTTGCTTTGGGGTAGTGAGTACTTTGTTAACAGCAACATGGAGCATAATCGAAACCCCAAAAGTAGCCTAACTCATGGGCTAGTCAAATTATTATTCAAGGATGCTTTATTGATAACAACATGGAGCTGAGAAACATTTGTTAAAAAGGAAAAAGAAGAAAATACCTAAAGTATACAAGGAGCTATTGAAGCTACTAAAGTTGTTGAAGTTGTAAAAGTTGTAAAAGTCACAGAGGCAGTAGATGTTGATTTTGAAAGGAGGCCAATGGGGGTGTACATTAAATCTAAAAGGATTAGAAAGAGGGATAAGGTTCCCTCTCAAAACCAGAAGAAGAGAAGAACCCATACAAGCAAAGTTGGAGCTAGTAGCAAGGGAATGGATCTTAAATTAATACAAATTGATGAATAGTTTGAGCATGTTCGAGCAACTCTAGACATTGTTCCAAAGTCTAAGCAATAGGTTAGTCGCGGAAAATCAGTAAAAAAAACATAAATATTTGTTCATAAAATGTCAACCTTTGTACTTGAACCCCCACCAAAGAATATAGGATCTTAATAACAAACTATGAAAAACTAACCAAGAATTGTATAGAGAGTTAGTATTGGTTCGAGAAAACCTAAGGAATTATAAATCTCGACAAGGGTTTGACTCCCTTGTACATGATATCAGTGACAAAAATGAATTGTTCTCATCTACTTAGCATGATGATAACCAATCGGGTGAAGAAACACATATGCCACAACCAGAGGAAGATTTGGTTAATTCCAAAGTTAGAGTTAACACAAAAATGTCAACAAGACTTATAGAGGATGACCAGTTGAAACAAGAACTAGCTAAATGGTAGGTCAAAGTGAATCCCTTGGAGAAACAGGTGGATATTTTGAGGAAGCAACGTGAAGAGACCATATGCCAACATAAATAAGAGAAAGTGAAGTTGTAACAATTGCAATTGGAGATTTGTAAGTTTAATAATGAAATTCAATAGCTCAAACAGGACAAAAATATTTATGTCATTTAGCTCATGTAATGAGGACTTGTTTATGTCCTTCTCCTATGTATTTAGTGTACTTTAAAAGGAAGATGGTTTCCCTTCAGTTGAAAACTTTGACCATTCAGAATTCATGTTATATCACCAATCCTAACTAATTTCTACATGTATATTCTATTTATGATGAAGAGGATAAAATTTTACATTGTGAATTATATCAACACAATCTTATAATGAGTGGATTAAATGATTAGGATCCAAATCCACATGTGAGTGATGCCCAATTACGAGCATTTGCTTCATTCATGAAAAATCAAATGACCTAAGGACATGCATCATCTTCTACAATGTTTACAAAAAGGAAATCGATATTTATGGTTGCGTGGGGAACCAACGCCTCTTAGGTTGCATGCAAAGAAAGAGGATAAGCTCAGGGATCCTACGTTTGTTTCTTCTTTTGTAGATATCCAGTTATCAACCATGGATTCTTATGAGAATTGGGTTTCTACAAACATAGTGGGGTTGTGTTAGGTTTTAAAAGATGGAAGGAAGTTCTAATGCCAGCACAAAAACTAAAGGACCTCTCTCCAACTCTCAATTTGGGACTGCCCTAAATCATGTGTAGAGGTACAATTTGTTTGATTAGGTTGAAATTTCAATTTCCAATCTTTTGGCTTCCTATGGATTCAATAAATGAAACAATATTTTGGACCACCATGGTTTCTAAAATGTGTTGTTATGAAGTAAGTGAAGTTGGACACTTTCCATGCAACTAGAATAATCTTTATTCTAGATCCTTACCCCTTACACCTTTAAACTTCGAGCCAGCTGAGTGATTTGATTGCATGAGGACATGCAAACTCTCTAGTTGGGGGGAGATGACGGGTCATGGAAATGCCAACATTTTATCATTCCCTTTTCCAAACTTTGTTGCATTTTCACCACCTTTTTACATGAATAATAATACTTTTTTTATGAATTAGGCTTGTCTTGACATTGGGCTCCCTTAGTTGCATTCTTTACATTTTATTTCACATTTGAATGTATAATTAAAGGAATTCAATGTCCGATGATTACCTTGAAGGATGGTTGTAGATTTTGACCAAAGGACCTTTTCCACAAAGGAAGCTGTGGAACATAGTGTTATTGTAGAAGTTGTGGAACCAAGTGTCGTTGTGGAAGTTGCAGAATGGAGCATATGAAGCAAGACATCCCTAATGTGGTCCATAATGACTTGCAAATAGTTATTTGTTATGATCCCCATTTATCTAGATAATGAGTGAGATTAGAATGTGAATCATAGAGGATCGAGCAACTTGACAAGTTGTGCAAAAGTTGTGTAGCAACTTGTGTTGTGGTTGTAATCTTTTGTAATTTTGGTTTAACAGTTGAAAATAATTGGATCAGAGATTCTTAGCCTAGTCACATTATATAGTTGAACAATAAGAATGATTTTCCATCTATGTATAAAAGGAGGTTCTATATCGCTTGTGTGGGGGAGAGGCCAAAAAGACATTATGTGACTATGTTGTGATTTGATTAATTTCAATCCAACTCTAGAACTTATCAATTATTTATTGTATGTGTCTTTGTGATTTATTTGTATATTGTTGCAACCATTTACATTTCCTACTAGGAGGAGGAGGGCCCACTCCTGAGAATAGGTACTACCCCATTAGTTAGTAGAAGTCATTAGTATTTTCTTCATTGGTAATTGGTAGTTAGATCACCATTGTAGATAGTAGTTGTGCAACTTGAATCTATCATTGATTGTTGAAAATATGAGAAATAATTAAATTGATTCCATTGTGTGAGTTTGATTGTTAACTTTATCCGTTAACTAATAACAACTCGATGTTAGGGCCTTCTAGGGGAATGGTAACTACAAGATTGTTTCTTAGCTAATTTGATTTGGTTTTGATTTTGCATCGAGTCTTCCTACTTTACTACATTGCATGCTAGATAAATCAATGTTTGATAAGAATTTGTAGCTTGAACACACAATGCATGATAACATGGAAAACCATATAAACCTTGGTTTGACAAGTTAATGACCTAGTGGTTGATTGTATTTAAAAGAATTATTTATTGACTCGTCAAGTAGCATACTAGTGTTGTACCTAATCACCAAATACAATAAAATAATTAAGTAAAATAACATAAATACATAAATTATAAATTATAAATATTGAAGTATGATTTCATATATATTATATCATAAATCTTATCAAAACACGAGAATGAATCCAAAACTAAATCTCTTTCACTTGAAAATGTGCTTATCAAATAATTAATCTGTGATTGCGGATTTTGATTATCGTTTACAACCTCTCCACTCAAATATTTTTCCTCTCATGTTAGCTTTATAACTACAACGTTAATGTAAATAATTGACTATATTTTCCTCTAAGTTTTTCATTAATAAACGCAAGTATCATCTTTTGCCCAAAATGTAAGTTTTCAATATCACTCATAAATGGATCACTATTGGAGCTAGGAATATTTAGCTTGTGCCTATAACAAATAAATAAGAATTCAATCGAAATGTATATAAATAAAATTTATTTCTAACTTTAAAAGCTAAATATCGTACTAATAAAGTTGTTTCCCTCAATTTAATTTACCATTGAAAGTTTAAAGCATTGATTATGCTTGTGTGTTTGAAGGAAAAAAGCACAAATCTCCAAAATGGTGACGTGAAATCTACAAATCCATAACCACTTTACTGAATGTTTGGTAATTATAAGACTCACAATTATAACCAATGTTTTTGATATCATAATCATCAATGATACCAACAATAACTGGGAATGCTCCTTTTTAGAAACAAATTTTGTATTGTTTTCTCAGTCACCTAATATAACATGATATTGCATATTATTGAGCCCATTCCAAATGTAGTGATGAAGAGTATTGTGAAGTTGAACATTTTCAAGATACTACCTTCTTTACCTTTCACACTTGCCTCTTTGAATATAACATACAAATATCTTCTTTTCCTTTCACACTTGGCTCTTTGAATATAACATACAAATATCTCTGGTATTCCAACTATATTTATCTTTGATAATTTTTATTCAGATAAATTTTATGAATAGGAAAAATATTTATATAACTATAACTTATAAACAAATTTAATAAATAAACACACCTTTTAAAAGCAAAAAAAATGATTCATTGGTGTTGTCAAGTTTGATTTTGGGTATCTCCATCTAACATCATATGAACTCTCTTCATTCAACATCACAACCATTTACTCTTTTATTCTCATATAAACCCCATGACAAAATGAATAGAATAAATAATGTTATAATCATATCTATAACAAAATACTTAGAACATTAATATGTTAAGCTAAAATAATATATTTTATAAACCTTAAGTGAATTAAAAAATAACTCAAGCAACTTACTTCTCAAACTCATTAGACATTTCTTCTATTATAATTCACCCCACCTTACACATGATAAGTGCTTCCTGATTCACTCCTTGCACCGATTTCCAAGATGTTATAGTCATATTTGTTTAGTTGACTCTTGGTTTTAGGACTTTCCTTACCAATACTACGTGTAAAGGTTTTGCGCTTTAAATTTCTAAACTTTTATACTAATATTCTCCCATAATCTAAAGATCCCATCAATCAAATCCCATGTTTGTATAGTTTAATTCCGAATTCAAAAAAATTATCTACGTCTTTGAATGCATCACTTCCTTTGCAACTTTTTGTTTAACGCTTTCCTCATCATTTCAAAAGCCTATTTCCATACAACATTACTTCCAAATACTTCCATTAATGTTTGATCTATCCCTATCACATATTCCTTTGAATTCATTATCATGAATAAATCTCACCCTTTGAATGAATGCCATGGACATCCTATACACAATATTTGTGTTATGATTCCATGCCAATAACTTTGCTTATGTATATGTTAACCCAACATAAATTATATGTTTGATAGTTTCAAAAAGAGTCAATAATTGGGATACACTTGCATGGATTCTATGATATCTTCTCAGAATGATTTTCCTTAGAATCACATATATTTATAGTAAAAAAATGATCAAACAAATGCATATCTACCAGGAGCCTCCATTGGGTCAACAAGTATTAGGTAGTAAACCATTTATGCATATGGAATGTACCTTATCATTGTTTACAAGTTCTTAATATGCAAGTGGAATGGCTTTCTAATTTGATATTTCAGTTTTCCTTTTGTCAGTTTATAAAGTTGTTTCACGTTCAATTGAAATGTATGGCCATTATCAACTATGTTGTTCCTCTTTATTTGATCTTGAATGACGATTTGTGTCATTCTTATAACACTGTCCTCTATATCAACACCCATCATTATGATTTCCCTACTATCCCCACATGTTTCATTGTTATGCAATTCTAAGCATGACTTCTTCACCAATAGCAACATTAAATCTCCTCCTTTCATGATTTAAAGGATTTTTATCTAAATCAACAATATGTTCATCATCAATAGAAATGGAAATATCCCCAGGCATGGTTCATTGTATTTTTCTTGTTTCCTCTTCTTTTTTAGCAAGAGTGATAACCTCATTGAACATCATCTTCAAGAGTGATAACCTTTCAACCTTTTAATGTAAACTTCACTATTCTATTGATCAAGCAAGCAAAATTACAAATTGATAAAAAGTGGCCTTCCCCATGGAAAGTCAGACCAGAAATAGGGAGAATGTATGTCAAGAGTTATGATATACTTGCCATACTTGGTTACAAAATTTGAAATGTCTACAAGAATTGACTCAAAACGACTACTATGATTATAAGTAACTATATAAATTGAATTAAACATGACATTACTAGTGATTAAACACTGAAAATTAAAACAAACACAATTATTTATCAAACTCGTCACTAGAAACATGTATCAGAGGCATCTCCTTATTGAGGGAAGGGCCTAGTGTAGGATCAACATCATCAATAGAGGGGTATACAGGAGGTGGTAAATCCTTTCTAATGCCACCCTTGTAAATTAAACTCTATCTCTCCATAATTTGATCATTTTGAAGTTGAATATCAACAAGTTGAAGTCTCATTTCATTTTTTTGCTCTTCCTCTCTGATAAGACTTTACCGAGGTGTGGTTTAATGTGCCAATAAAGGGTCACGTATTATAGTACTTGGTATCCTAAGAACTAGTGTTTTTGGTGTCCTTATCCCATGGTTGCATATCCTCCATTATTTGGTTGGGGTTTGTTACTTTCTCATCTTGCTTGATCCACTTTTTAGTATGGGTGATCCAGTGGTGAGTCTTTCTCGACACTTGTTGCAAGTAAACCATATAGGATTCATCAACCACTTGTTGAGCCCTTTTCTGATTAGGGGTCCTGTTGATTCCGCTTCAGGCTTTTTCTTCCCTTCCATGCCCTGCCATTTCAATGTAATTGTTGAATTTTAGATCTATTGTAATAGTGTTGGTGTAATCCCATTAACATCCATTTCTCTCCCTCTCCTTCTTCCTCTCATCTTTTTCTCCCCCTCCTCTTTCTCTTCCTCCATTTTCTCCTTCTACCTCCTCCCGTTCTTCCTTTTACTCTTTCTCTTATCCCTCACCCCATTCTTCCTTGTTTGTTCCTCTCTTGATATAATCCTCAAGGCAGTATGTTATAATTTATTAGTAGAATAAAACTTAAAATAAAATACATCTATTATTAAAAATGTTCTAGATCTCAAGGCACTTCAAAAAATACACATCCTTTGTATGACCCAAAGGAACAAGTTTTCCAAGGAAAACAAATGATATGAAAAAAATTAATGCAAGTCGTTGACCCCATTTTTTCCATTTATATGGATTGTATTATGATATATTCTTTTTTAAGCTTGGGAAATACCAAGTTATTTGTATTATGTGTTATGGATGCAATTGTTTAAATGATTTGTTTGTTTTTGGAATCATTTTATTTAGGACACAACATGTTAATTGGTAGGGAATTAAACAAGAGCCACAATGTGGCAATGTCCTCGACATTGCCTCCTACTCTTGCAATAAAGAGAAAGATCAAATTCTTTGACAAGAGGGGATAAGTTTTCAAAGTTGACGCAAAGACTAGTGAGGCAAGGCATCTGGCATACATAACTCGTTTAAGAATTTGTAACAAAACCCTAAAATTAAATCTACTTAGTAAGATATTAACCTTAAAATTATTAACCCTAATTTAAAACCTTGGACAAAACAAACCTTGTTGACCAAAACAAACCTTGTCGGCCTTGTCAAGCGAAAGTAACGATCTCTGTATTAATACTCCAATGAAAGAGGAACAATCTCCAGGCATCTCCTTGTCTTGAAGATGAACCACGCTTGGTTCGAAACGTCGACAATAAATCTTTTCACTGCAGATTCTCCATTAGATGCCATGAATCCTCACTGCGGAATCTCAACTAACCTTATTTCTTACCGGTATGGAGCGGAAACCCTGAGAGAATTAAGACGCCTTGAAAAACTTCAGATTGATAAATGTAAAAAGATTGCCCATCTTTCATTTCTAAAACAATGCAGAGACAGGGACGTTATTCCTACTTTCGCTAAAATTTCCCATCCTCTAAAAAACAATCATAACAATCTGCTCTTTAAAAAAATGGGTCTTATGTTGGTACGTGATCAAATTAAGAGTCTTAGATGTGCCTTGGACAAACTAGATCGCCAGCTCATGCTATTACATACCTAGCTAGCTAATTCAGTTGATAGAATCACTTGGGATTACTGGGATCGGTGTTCGAGGAGAAGGGTTGATATGATCTCCAAGAAATTAAAGGCCAAACATGTTTCAAAACTGTTTAAACTTGAACAGCTTACTAGTTTAGACAGCAACGACTCACACAACCTAGAAGAAAACTTTACCCCTGAACCTAATCATTTGCTGGCTCTCAATACAACACCCTACGTAGCATATTTGGTTGAGTGGCGATGGGTTCCCCCCTCTCTCCCATTATAGCCAACCTTTTCATGGAAAACTTTGAGCAAAAAGCCTTGAATACTGCCGATCCAAAACCTGAATGGTGGTCAAGATATGTGGATGATACCTTCTTAATATGGGCCCACGGAAAGGAAGAATTAGACAAATTCATTGATCATTTGAATAGCCAAAATGATTCCATCAAATTCACAAAAGAGTTTGAAGAAAACAATGAGCTTCCTTTTCTGGATACACTAGTCATGAGGACACAAGAGGGAGGCATAGCCCACAAGGTTTACAGGAAGAAAACACACACATAACAGTATCTTCACGCCCTCTCACACCATCACCCAAACCAGAAGTTGGGGGTTCTTAACACCCTTTTCACTAGAGCCCTAAGGATCTTTGATAATGATCACCTAGAATCCGAGCAAGAACACCTGCGCAATGTTTTTCTGAGCAATGGATATAACCTAACTCAAATCAACAAAGCCCTTGAAAGAGCTACAAAAACCCAGGAAAACAGAGCTAAGGCCTATTCTAAAGAGAAGAAAGTTGGGGATCATAAGGCATTTCTCCCTTACATTCAAGGGACTACAGATAAAATATCCAAACACCTGAAAAAGAAGAATATTGACTCAGTTTTTTCCCCACCTAACAGCATTAGAAAGTTACTTAGGTCAATAAAAGATCCTGTTGACCCAAGTCTTAAAAAGGGGCTTTATCTCATTCCTTGTGAATGCGGGAAGGCCTACATTGGTGAAACAGGGTGGTCTATCCGTACTAGGGTTAAAGAACACTCTGCAGATATTCGCCTTAATAGAACCCACAAGTCAACCTTAGCGGAACACTCCCATAACACAAAGCACCCTATTAAAATCGAGGAGATGCAGGTGTTAGCCCAAGTCGATAACTGGTCAAAGAGGAGAATTAGAGAGGCTATTGAGATAGTGAAAAACCCTAAATGCTTAAACAGAGATGACGGCCTGTCCATTAGTCGATCATGGTTGCCAAACCTAACCAAGCTAAATAAGAATTAAAACCTTAAAAAACTTAAAAAACCTAAAAACTTAATTTAAGAAAGCTTGAAAATTAATAAAAACCTTACAATTAAAAAAAATAAATAAATTTGAAATTAATTTTTGCCCTAAAATTTACCCTAAAAACCTAATTATTAAACTTCTAAAAATTTACCCTGAAAATCCTAATTATTAAACCTTTATAAGAAAATAACCTAATTATTAAACTTCTAAAAATTTACCCTAAAAAACCTAATTATTAAACCTTTATAAGAAAATAATTAGATTAAAAGTTAAAAAATTTAAAATTAATTAAAATTAAAACGTTTACTCAATAAATTTTCCTTACTCAATAAATTTTAAAGAATGATAATATTGTATTACAATTTAAAAAAATTAAAATTAATTAAAATTAAAACTTTTACAAAATAAATTTAATTCCTTAATTAATTTTAAAGAATTATAATATTACAATTTAAATATTGTAGTATAATTAAATATTTTATTAAAAACTTTACATAATAGTTAAATAACAAGGTATTAACTAAACTAATTAAATTTATAAAGCCTATATTAACAATGCTTTAAAATTAAAAATTTTAATTATTAGGTTAAAAAGCATTTTAAAAATTTGTAATAATAATTTGTAAAAATAGTTTTAATACAAAAAAATTTCTAAGTTTATTAACCCTAAAAAATTTATAATTTAAGAATTTGTAACAAAACCCTAAAATTAAATCTACTTAGTAAGATATTAACCTTAAAATTATTAACCCTAATTTAAAACCTTGGACAAAACAAACCTTGTCGACCAAAACAAACCTTGTCGGCCTTGTCAAGCGAAAGTAACGATCTCTATATTAATACTCCAATGAAAGAGGAACAATCTCCAGGCATCTCCTTGTCTTGAAGATGAACCACGCTTGGTTCGAAACGTCGACAATAAATCTTTTCACCGCAGATTCTCCATTAGATGCCATGAATCCTCACTGCGGAATCTCAGCTAACCTTAAGTCTACTCATTCCTACCTACCTTGACTTTGTCACAAATTGCAATGATCATGCCATCCTATTAATTTTATTAAAATATTGAAATAAATTTTATCTTCTTATGACTCACTTACCAGTGCCTCTCTACAAACTTCAACCATCATCCATTATATAGATTACAAACAAAACTTCACAAACCTCACCCCCGATCTTAAATGTACATGGCATAATAAAAATGAAGATGAAGGTCCTTATTTCTTGCAGAAGGAGTGCAACCATGTATGAGAAATCAATGTTTTGGCCATAAATATGTTTGGTTTACAAGGAGTGTTCTTGATCATAATAGTCGTCCTAACAATCGCTAAAATTGGACTCTGTTTTGGCCTCATCAAAATCAAAATGAGAAACAATTTGCACAAACTAATCTTAACACCTTAACAAGGGTGCGAAGATGTCAAAAAGAAATTAACACCTTACACAATTGATTAAAACTTAAATCAAAATCTTAAACAAACTGAGAACATCACATTCTGTTATGAACCTAAAGGACAATAACGATCGTAGAATTATGCATACTCAATGACATCTAAATACAAAATGATTAATATTTTTTAAATTTTAAATTAGGCTTGACGCAACTAAATTTCTATCTTTTTTGTTTCTTTGGCAATTATTCTATATCTTTTTTTTAATTGTTTCTTTGATTTATGTAATAAACAAAATGTAAATAAAGAACTAAAGTACTATGTTTTACATGTAAAAATAAATTATATATATATATATATATATATATATATATATATATATGACTTTAAGGTGTTTTATACATCATATATGAATTATAGTGGATACAATTAACTAAGATAAAGCAGTAAAAAACAAATTTTATCTACATGCATTATATTGCATCGAATTCATTCAATATTATCCATATATTTTTATTTAAATCTTAATCAATTATATGAAATATAAATTACACTAGACAGAATGAAAGAGCCAATATGATTTAAAGGGAAAAAAGGGTAAACACACCCCCCCAAAAAAAGAGCAACGGGTTTATTTTGCAAGGGAGAGATTTTTGCTCCAAGAAAGCTCGAAGAAGATTTGAATCTTCCAGGTCTTGTTCGTTGATTTTTGCTAATTTCCTCGGGATCTAGCCAATTGGATCATTGCAGTGGGTGTCATCCTCAAGATCCAAAGCTACACACTGTCGATTGCTTCTGTGGGCCTTTTTTGTAGGTTGATTGCTTATTTCCTCATGATCTGGCCAATATGATCGCTGCAATGGGTGTCATTTCTCAAGATCCCAAGATGCACGCTGCTGATTGCTTATGTGGGCATTTTTGCGGGATTTTTTCTTGAAATTGCTCCATGCTGTTGATATAGTTTGTATTTACTTTTTGATTGATCGATTTAGTTTCCTGGGATCGCTTTAAATTTTGTGTAAATTTGATTAGCCTTTATTCAGTTGTGATTGAGTTGCTCTGCTCGTCGGATCGTATTGTCGAAGCTTTTAGGAAATTGTTCTATTTGTTTGAGAGTATCTTCTATGGACTTTGGAGGGGGTCCCCCCCTCCTCTTCCTCTAGAACTCTATGCTTTTAAATGCTTAATAGCCTCATGTGGGAAGAGGAAGGGATCTCCATTCATGCAGACATTTGTTAAGAAAACCGATATCCCTTCTGTCGAAATGCCAATAGAACGCCCTCACCGGACTGTCTAGCGGAGCATGGGCTCATTGGGAAATTTACAGGTCTTTGGCCCTCCCTGAAGGCCATCGATGGATGGGTTCAACAAAATTGGAGGCCCCTGGTCTCTAAAGGAATTCATAATCATTTGGTTGACAGAGGGTATTATGTATTCGTGTTTGAATTAGCTGAAGATCGTGACCTCATATTTCATAATGTACCATTTTTTATGGGTCCCCAGGGGCTTTACCTAAATAAGTGGACGTCATACTTTGACCCTACCCATGATGTACCTTCGATCGTTTTGGTCTGGGTTAGGCTCCCCCATTTACCTCTTCATTGTTGGAATTCAGAATTGCTGGAAGCCATTGGAAACAAACTTGGAAAGTAAATTGGCAGGGAAGAAAGGAAAGAACAATATTTGTGTGCACGAATTTGCGTTGAAGTAGATTTAGGGATAGGGTTGCATGAGGCAATTAACTTGGGTTGCATGAGGCAATCAAGTTAAATGTTGTTGAATGGTCTCATATTCAGGAGCTTGATTCAGAACAACTCCCTTTCAAGTGGCGTCATTGCCATGGATATGGCCATTTTTCTTGCAATTGCCAAAAAAAATCTGAAGAAGAATTGGAAAATGAGAAGGCTAACCAATGGACTCAAGTTCAGAAAGAAGCCACCACCAAGCAGGTTAATAAAACGAAAGGAAAAGGAGGTAATACTGGGAAAGGAACCAATCACGGGGAGAAAAAATCTTTAAAATTACAGGCTGCTGGAAATGCTTTTGCCTCCTCAAATCCCTTTGTGGTTTTATTTGATAATTCTCCTGTCCTCGAAGAGGGTGAAGTGCAGCACTATGATGATCAAAATGATGATTGTGTTGTAAATCTTGGCTCCAAGGAACATTCTGAACCAGTAATTTTAGAAACTCCCAGGGATGATACAATCCTGCAAAACCCTCATAACTATCCCACATGAGATACATCTTCTCTCTCCTATGCAAAAATTTTAAAGAAGAAATCGACAGAGACTTCTAGTTCCTTGGAAGAAGATGAGAAATTCACCAAAAAGGTAGGAAGTCAGTCTCAAAAGGAGCTTCGAGATGAAGAAGCCGAGAGACTTAAGATGCAGGGAAGCGAAGCTACAATAGAAATGTCTTTAGGTAGAAGTAAGCAAAATAGACCCCTTAAGGGAGGGCTTTATCCCTCTGTCTCAGGTAAATAATGCAGATTGTTTCGTGGAACTGTAGGGGCTTGGGGAATCCAAAGAAAACAGAAGCAGTGAAAGATTTTTTGAGAATGGAACCTAGAGACATTCTCTTGCTTCAAGAGACAAAGATAGAAGAAGATGCGTTGCTTTTATTAAGCAAATCTAAGTGGAAAAAGAATACTGGCATGGTTGTCAGTGCAAGGGGCACTTTAGGGGGCCTTGCAACTTTATGGTCCGAGGATGAGTTTTTGCTGAAAGCCTCATATGCATACCAACACTGGATGTATATAGATCTTCAACATATTTCAAGTAAGACTTCCATAGCTATATTCAATCTTTATGTCCCTGTAAATTTTATTGAGAAGAAGGACTGTTGGAATTCTCTGTCACAGTTTATTGAAACTCACATTTCCATTAATATTATTGTGGCTAGGGATCTCAATATTATACTAGATCCTATGGAAAAAGAAGGAGTTCAGGGCAAGGATCCTTTTCATGAGTCTGTGGAGACTTTGATTCATGATTGGGATCTTCTGGATTTCAAACCCAAGAAAGGGCGATATACTTGGTCTAACAACAGAGTTGGGGTTGCCAACATTTTAGCTCGTCTAGATAGATTTTTGGTTCAAAGTTCTTTGATGGATGGAAATTTCTTAATCTCTTATAAAATACTGCCTAAGTTAACTTCATATCATCACCCAATCTCTCTGTTGTTTGAAGAGGAGGAAGATATCGGTCCTATACTGTTCTGATTCAGTCCCCGTTGGATCGAGAGAGATGGATTTTGGGAAACTGACTTATGCTTGGTCTCAATTTGTTGATGGTTCTCCCAGTTGTGTTTTGAAATAGAAACTGAAGCGACTCGAATCTGCATTGAAAAGTTGGACCAAAAAACTTCAATTGACTCCTTTTAGCTATAGGCAAGAGTGTGTCCATGTGCTTGAAGAGATTCAGTTAAAATTGGAGGAATAAAAAATCTCTAAAACTATATTGGTGAAGGAGTAGTTTGCACAAAAATATTCCTACCTTTCCTTTTGACGGGAAGAAGAACAACGATAGTTCAAATCACGTAATCTATGGTTTCTTTCTAGTGGTAAAAACTTTGCATTCTTTCATAGACAATGCAGAGCCTGAATTTCTCGTAATCATATATCAGAAATTAACTCTTGCAATGGCGTGGTTATCAAAGGGAATTAAAAAATTCAACAGGTTTCTCATTCTCATTTTCAACTTCTATTTACAGAGGACGGCGTATCAGATAATGATGTGAGTGTTCATTTTCTCTCTTATATACCTTATTTAGTCACGGTTGAGTTAAATGCTGGTTTAGTGAAACCATTCACATAAAAATAAATTGTGGAGATTATTTGGGCCATGGATTTGGATAAAGCCCCTAGGCCCAATGGATTCTCCATTCACTTCTTCTGAGCTTGTTTCCATTTATCAAATCATATCTTTTTTGAATGATCTTTGCTTTTTTCAAAAAAGCCAAAGTTGGAGGGAATACAAACTCTACTTTCCTCACTTTAATTCCTAAGGAGACAAATCCAAAAAATTTCGATAGATTTAGACCTATTTCGCTTTGCAATGCCTCTTATAAAATTATTGCCAAACTCTTAGCCAATAGACTCAAGCCCTTGTTGGGGATGTTAATCTCTCCTCTCCAAGGGGTTTTTTTCAAAGGTAGGCACCTTATAGACAATGTAATTCAAGTGCAAGAAGCACTTCATTCCAGCTTCCAAAGGAAGGAGAAAGGAATGATTATCAAGCTTGACATGAAAAATGCCTTCGATAGAGTTAAGCTTTCTTTCCTCTATAAAGTTCTACTCTCTTTTGGATTCAGTGGGGAATTTGTTAGCTTGATAAAAGCCTGCACAGATAGGCCTTGGATAACACCCTTTTTTAATGGGAGACCATTAGATTTCTTCCAAGCCACAAGAGGCCTTCATCAAGGGTGCCCTTTGTCACCTTTCCTCTATATATTGATGGTTGAATCTTTAAGCAGAAAACTCTCAACAGAATTGGTTGCGGGTTCTATTCTAGGCATTAAGGTAGCAAGAGGTGTGGATTCTCTAAATCATGCTCTTTTCGTTGATGATTCTCTTCTTCTAGGAGGGGCTTCACTTAATATTGCTCGGGCCTTTAATGAAGTTATACAAAATTTCTGTCAAAGTTCATGAGCTTTGATCAATAAAAGAAAGAGTGATGTTTTTGGTTGGAATGTTGATCAGCTGACAATTCAGTGAATGGCTCGTTCATTGGGCTTTCCTAGATTAGATAAGTGGGATAAGATCAATTACTTGGGTCTCCCATTAAAATTGGGACCAAGTCCTCCCTCGCTTTGGGTGGAAGTCATAAGTAAAGTAAAATCCAAAATTGTCTCATGGGGTGGCTATTGGATAACAATGGCTGGAAAGTTGGTGTTAATTAAGGTGATCCTTTTAGCTCTTACCTTATTACAATCTTCTTTGCTTCTAGCTCCCAAGTCCATCACGACCCAGATTTCCAAACTTTTTGGGGATTTTCTCTGGAATGGTGGCAAAGGCAACGAGAACAAGATGCACTTGGTTAGTTGGGAAATTATTAAAAGACCTCTTTCCGAAGGTGGTTTGCAAATTCGTGATCTTGGATTGGAAAATCTAGCACTGGGTGGAAAAATTATTTGTAGAAAAAAATCATCTGGTAAGCAATCTTTTACAGATGAAATATCTCAAGGGAGGTTCTTTGAGAAATTTAAAATCAGAAAATACTCCTACTGGCACTACAATTTGGAACTTGTGGAGAAGAGGAATTGATCATTTTCAACAACAATTCTACAGAATCCTTGGCAATGGGATGAGAACCTTATTATGGGATGATAATATTTTGGGCAATCCTCCTCTCTCCTCTTTAAATCTGTTAAATGAGATCAAATCATAGTTAACTAATAAAGGTCTCCCCCGACTTGCTGGCATCTACCTTTGGGATAACAATGGGAATTGGGCTGGTTGGTCTCTTCCGGAGATTCCAGAGTCTCTTCATCTTCAGCAGAATATGTTGATTTCATCTCTCTCAGGATTGGATCCCGTCCATCCCTCATCTAAGGATAAATGGGGATGGGGTTCTACAAGAAATTATTCAGTGACTCTTGGATTTTCTGCATTACATCCCCCTCAGAATTCATTCTTATCCACCGCTCATTGGAAGTTTGGTTGGTCCTCCTATAGCCTCCCAAAGGTGATTTTTTTTACGTGGCTCCTTATGCATAATAAGGCTCTGACAGGAGACATTTTGTCTAAACATGGCTTTCACAGTCCCTTCAGATGTTTCTTTTGTCTATCTGCATTAGAAACAACAGAGCATTTATTTGTCAATTGCGATTTCTCTCAATCTGTTTGGAAGTAGGATCTCAATGGACTGAATGTTGCTTCTCCCTCCCACATAGAAGTTGGTCCATTGAATGCTTCTTGGAAAGATCGGTTTCCTATTTTACAAGGGAAAAATGTAGAAAGTATCAACCTCTGGCAATCAATACCAAAAACGATTTGGTGGAACCTGTGGCTTGCGAGGAATGAATGCATTTTTAATAGCATCTCATCCAATCCCAGAGACGTGGTAATCAAAGCTCAATTGTTTATCTTGGAATATACCAATAAATCAAACAAATTCTACTCTCTATCTCCAGAACTCGTCGCATGGTTGGGTTCTTCTTCTTCTGCGATTGGGAGAAAGTCATTTATTTCCAAACCAATTCAACCTCCCTCTTGGCATGTGAGGCTAAGTGATGCTTACTTTCTTTTGTGGTGGAAGAACTCGGTCATTGCAACCATTTTTTTCGATGGCGCGTCCAAGGGAAATCCTAAAATTGTCGGTGCTGGTGGGGTTATTTTTTCTCCAGACTATATGAGACAATCCTCTTTCAGGTGGGGTCTTGGAGTTAGCTCAAATAATCAGATAGAAACTTACAGCCTTCTTAAAGCTTTCCAGATTGGAAAAGAGATGGGCTATCATTCAGTTCAAATTTTTGGGGACTCTTAGCTTTTGATCAAAATATTAAATTCTGAAGATCATTTTAACAATCCCTCCTTAAACAAAACTCTGCAGCGTATCCATAATACTTTGAAAAGATTACTTCTTTCCATATCTTGCTATAGTTAAACAATCATGCAGATTTGCTGGCTAATAAAGCATGCCTGCTTCCCTGCGGAAATCTCAGTATCAATGGAGAACCTAGTATACATCAGCCGCTCCCTTGACAGTGTTTCATTGAGCAGTCTTTCATTGAAATGGAAAGATTCTTATGCATAAAGAGCTTTGTAATTTTGTGGATATATTGATTTTGATCTTCTATTATTTTTGTAAATGGTTGATTGGATTTGGCCAACTCATACCCGATCTTCCTTATAATAAAAAAAGCTACCTGTTTTAGTTATAAAAAAAAGAGCAGTGGGTATTTACAATGCAATAGTAAGCTATGAATTTGCACACATAAGCAAAGTAGCATTATGAAAAAGAAAAAAAAACTAGAACACAGTCTAAAATAAACATAGATCCTTAAATAAATCATGATTAAATTATATGTATTTTGTATCTTGGCTACAAGGAATGCGTAAAAGGCTTGGTAAATTAATTCCTTGATTGACAATGGAAGTCCATTCACCATTTACTTAATAAGTCGATTCCTCGAGTAGCTTCATCAATTAGCTTTCATGCATGCTCATTCGATTGAAGCTTTGGTGTCTAAGGAGTAATATATTGTTGTATGCATAAGTATGAAGGAAAAGATTTGAAATGAATCTTAACACAATTTTAGTTTGAAATATGTAGTGGCCCTACAAATTTGTAAGGTGGGATCATAACCTAGAAATTTCCAACCGTATGAGAATTTTTTTGGCATCACAAGGAAAGCCAATAGAAAACTATTCATCTTAACCTTTAATATTTCTCTTGATGCAACTGCACCATGCACGACAACTCTTTATTTTAAAGAAATTCAGGCCTTAATAATCTCTAAATGTTTCCTACAAAGAAATGTTTTCACCTCAAACATAAAACAAGATAACATCAGATCGCCATATTGTTTTTTTTTAACATGCCATCACATAGAGCTTTACTTGAATCTCAGTGATATCATAAGCACACTGATTGCAAGTTTCTCATGGAGACATGACACCTGTAACTATAAACTATTAATATTAGAGAGCGCCTCCACATCCCAAAATCATTTAGAAGAATATCTACATAGAGATTATGGTGATGTCATATCATAGCATCCAAAGAAAATTCCTCTAAGAGTTCTCACCTACTCACTATATCACGATTTTACATGGAGGTTAATAGCAAGTGACACCAAATCGGATAGAAAGTGTTGCAAAGTTGGTTTTATTGACACAGTTTTAACAAGATAAACACACATTTCCTTAAGGATTGGGGTATTGAATCGCCAGGATTGTTTCTTACAAATATTGGTCCAGAAGGTAGAGTGTGTTCGATATCTAATACAGTTGCAAAGCAAGTCATGATCACATGGAAGCTAGGACACATCAAATGGAGATTTTTTCTGGCAAGGAATTGTGGAGCACACCTGCATATAAAGAAACTGCCATGAAACTCTAACTACTCAACTCTTAAGTAAAAGGGTCATCCTGCAACCATATCACTAAATCATCCATATCCAATGCACGAGCGGGACCCAAACCTAGAAATCCAAGTACTGAATTCTCATGGTAGAATATTTGTTGTCACGTCCATCTAACAAAGGCTGATAATGCAGTTGATATTGCAAAAATAATATGGAGGCGGAGAAATTTTTTTTTTCAATATTTTTACAGGTCGTACACTAGAAAAACTATGATCGACAGAAGGAACGCATGTTTAGGGCACCCGACGGGCTTGCAACAAAATTAGCGGTTGACTACATATTTGTTGTGCTAATGAACCAAATATGTAATTTATAGCTTTGTTGATTACACCGAGAAAAACAAAGTATTGTATTCTGCATTCTCATGATCGAATATTTGTTGTCACATCCATCTAAAAGGAAGATAATGCAGTTGATATGACATATACAAAATGGAGGTGCATAAATTCCAAGGGGAGGGTCTACATTGACTGGCCACTCTTTTCCCACCTTTTAACAACAACTTGAGAATTCTTCCATACTAAAATAGATGACAAAGGCATATCCTAGTTGTCTCTTATGTATAAATCAACACTAACTCATTGAGCCCGTAATCAAAATTCAAGCCTTAAAAGTTGGCTAAGAAGAACTTTTGCAAACACAATGTTAATATGTAATGAATACACAATCTAATCCAAAAGTGACCAGTGAAATATGTATTGAATAAAAAATCCATTTTGGAAGTGATCAATGATATAAGTGGTTATCTCAAATGAAGGGATATTTTTATTATCTTTAAAACTTATGTTTATTATAAGATTGAAGAAATTATTGATGTGAAATATATAATTTTATTTTAATTTTTTAAATTTATGTTTGATAGATTTTTTTTTTCACTTTGTAAAAGTTTTGATCCCACAACAACCAGAAGTACTTGCCTTCACAAACCACCTGGAACAAAACCCACAACTACTAGAACTCCTCCCACTACAAGGTGAAATAGCTCCCCAATTGTCCCCATTACCTTGATATAATAAGGATAAACATTCTTAAGTGAAATTAGAAAACCAAAACAATAGCAACTGATTTATTTGTGTTTTATTTTATTTTCCTACTCCACATATAGCAACAAAATTGCCAGTAAAATTTTAAAGATTTGGTTAGAAGGAAGATCTCAATTTATTTGAACTGTTATTAAAAATTAATATATATACAGAGTGGTTATGAATATAAACAAAACATAATATAAGTTACAAGGTATGTTGGTTACGAATTGTGTGTATTGTTCTCCTGGTATTGAATTTAAATGGTATTGTGTCTATTTGAATTTATATAGTAGACTATATTCATGTCAAGGACCAGATTATTAGACTAATCTCAATTACATGAATCAAACAATAAATTTAATGAATCTTTCTTCAATACAGACATCTGATAAACAAACAACGGATTTGTTGCAAGAGACGACACATAGAGAACATTCTTGAACTCACCATGTTGGATTTTAATAGAACATCTCCCAACAGCTGGGATTTGAGAGTAATCTCCCATATGAATGATAGGTCCTCCTGATAGATTTAGAGTGGTGAAGGATTCCCTAGTGCAAACCATGTGGTTGGATGCTCCATAATCTATCAAGTAAGCCTTCGACTGAGTGAAGTCTTCCTTCAAGGCATGGCACCTGCCATGATCTTCTGTCGGTTGTCCAACATCAGACTTCTTTTCTCCTTGTGGAAGCGCAATATTGTTCTGATCAAGGAGTGTTGACAACTGGTTAATGATCTTCTTCATGCACCAGATCTCTGGATGAAAGCCTCTCATACATTATGGACACTTAGTCTTTTCAAATTTCTTCTTTTTCTTGGAACCCAAGGCTCCATTGGAAGATCTCTGATTCTCCTTTAGCTTTGAATCAGTGTTTTTGGTCTCCTTCCCTTTGTTCTTCCCTCTTTCTTGCACATTGTTTGAGTCTGTCAGTAAGAGTGCTTAATCTTGGAGGTCTGAATCACTCCCATTTGAACCAATTTATCCGTCTCTTGTATTAAGAACTCATCAAAAGCATCTAGAGAAGGAATCTTCCAATTAGGGATGGAAGCCTGTTCGAAATGGAATGTAGAGACAAAGACAAAATACTCTGAGCCAAGCTCGATCAGCACTAACAACATAAGTTGCTCATATTTCCTCTCTAATCCACATTGTTTGCATTGCAATACTAGTGACTTATATTTTGTAAAGAATTGCTAAATAGATTCGAAGCTATTGGGTTGTAAAGCAATAAGCTCATTCTAAAAAATCTGCCCTTGAATCTCATCTTGTTTGCTAAACAAATATTCAAGCTTATCCCAATCTTCCTTCGGATTCCTTATTCCCTCAAGGTGGATGGACCAATTGTATCCGGTTGGACTCTCAATAATCAAATCCGGCTATCATGTTTAATAGTAAAATATGAATAATAAATTAGATGATGATGATAATTACAAAGGAGGCTCTCCTTTATAGGCTTTGAACATGTAGAATGAAGGGTTACACCCTTTCATATGATATTTAACTAATCTAATTAATATTTTATTATATATTTGTTACATTGCCACTCCCTTTAAGGAAGCTTTGTCCTCAAAGGTTAAGTATTTTCCTAGTGTCGTTCTTCATTCTGAATCGGTGTCGGTATTAGAATTAGACGAGGTCTCTTGTGCAGAGACTTGCACTTCCTTTCCATTGATGATTTTGCATTGTATTGTCTTATTGTTCTTACATTTATGACTAGGGGTCCAGTCATCACCGCATCGACGACATATGTTTTTCTTTTTTTTTCTATTATCAGAGTAACTGTTAGATGAGTTCGATCTATTTTCCATTTCATAGGCATATGATTGAGGTTTGTGGCATTGATGACTGGGTGACCAAGTATCTGCATAGTACCTACATTGTGTCTCTTTCTCTTTCCAATCATGGTCATCACCTCTTGTTTTAGTTTCTTCCAATTTGCGTTATGCAGCTTTTTCTTTATGTCTTGCTACTTCTACGTTAGGTATGTCATGCAACTTTAAGTCTTTTTGGAGGTATGGTTTAAGACCTCCTAAATAGGTTTCGAGTCTTTGCTTGTCAGACAACCCAAATACTTGTGTCGATAAGGATTCCCACTGATGTGTGAATTCCTCAACGCTTCTAACCTGTTGTAATCTGGTAAATTTACTGAAAATTTCATCTTCTTTGATTCCTTGAAACCTATTTAAAAAATCATTTTTGAACAAGTTCCAGGTGTAGGTAAAATTATCTCTCCTTCACCATTAGTTCCAATTATAGGCGTATCCTTCCATATGCATTGACACATATTTCACCTTCTCCTCGTCAGATTGAATATTGTAAATGTCGAAGTATTCCTTTGCTTTGTTTAGCTAAGCAACGCATTGGTCTTCACTCCCATTGTATTTCGACAACTCTATTTTTTCCTTAGATGGGTACATTTTGTAAGGACAATATTGATTGCCTTTTTCTTTATGATTTGACGGCGGCTCGAAACTACTAGGCGATGCAAGTGGCATATTTGAATTGCCTTGTTGTTGTTGGCGATTTTTAATCTTTTTATTCCCTACTATCTTACTGATAGCTTCTATTTTTTTGTTTAATCATGCCTCCATATCTGGGAGTATTTTTATTTCTATATCTTGTTTAAGCATCACATTGTTAATATTTATTTCTTTTTGCAATTCTTCTTGATTTTTTGCGAGTGTTTCCTGGGTGGCAACATGAAATGAAGCATCTAACACGCCTGGACTACTGACTTGGTCTGGACTGGGTATGAGCCTTTGTAGCATCTCGATTAATGTATTATGGTTCTACGTCATGCTACTCATGTTCTGTGTTAAGGTGTTTATGTTTTGAGTCATGGTACTCATTTTGTCATCCAGGTCTTTTTGTTTTTTGTTTAGGATGTCAAAATTTTCATCCAGTTTTCTTTCTAGTACCAGAACAAGCTCGTCTTTGAGTATTGTATTGTTATTTTGCATCTCTTCCTTCAAGTTTTTTTGGTTAGCGACAAGGGACTCAATGCCCTTCTCCATTTTTTCGATTTTCTCTTTTAGCTCCACCATGGTCTTGGACCTTGTATGCGGAGGTGTGTATATTGACGCTATTTTGGATTTTGAGGTGAATTTTTTTTTGAGTAATAATAAATATTAATTAATTAATATAATTATTGTTTTTTAATTTTATAAATTTTTGGTGAGGTTTTAAAGGAATAATAATTAATTATTATATATAAAACCTTTATTTTGTTATTTTGTTTTAAATATAATAAAACAAAATTAAATATTATTATAATATTTTGAAATAAATATTATATTGAAATATTATATTATAATATTTAACTTTTTTTTTTTGGTTTGTGCAGGTCGTGGAAGTGGGGCGACGGTGGTGGAAGCAAAGGAGCAACATGTATGTGGGAGCTGGGCGTGTGGAGATGAAGGAGCAGTAGGGAGTGGCGAGGAGGGCACAACAGGGAGTTGGGATGACGACGTTGAGGATGTGTAGGTGGGTGGAGGGAAGTGCGCAGAGGAGGAGACATGACGCAGTGGAGTGTGGTCGAACATGGGGAGATGGCAGGGACGACGGCGCAGTGGAGTGTGGTCGAACGTGGGGAGATGGACAACGCAGTAGAGTGTGAAATGAAGGGTTGTGTGGAAGTGGGCGATGCGAGGAGCTGGGCGTAGGGTAGGCGCAGGTGTATGGAGCAAGAAGAATATAAAAACGTGGTGGGAGAGTGTCTGGGAGGGAAGAATGATGAGAATGTGAGCGTGAACATGGAATGGGGGTAGGGTATGGAAGTGGAGGACAGTGGAGCGAAGAGAGATATGGGTGAAATGGAGCAGCAGAAGAAATCAAGGATTGATGAGCCGATTCCGAGCTCAAGTAGGAATTGACGAGCAGAGTTCGAGCTTAGACTGCAGGGGCGAATCCATTCTGATACCAAATGGACCAACCGTATCCGGTTGGACTCTTAATAATCGAATCTGATTATCATGTTTATTAGTAAAATAGGAATAATATATTAGATGATGATGATAATTACAAAGGAGGCTCACCTTTATAGGCTTTGAATGTGTAGAATGAAGGGTTACACCCTTTCATATAATAATTAATTAATCTAATTAATATTTTATTTTATATTTGTTACAGTGGAACAAAAGATCCCAGGAGGTATGAGTGCACATGAAGCTGAAGGCTTCATCAAACCGATTCAATTTTTTTTCTTCTCAACATACTACTGGGGCTCAGTTTCTCTACCCATTGTCATCCTAAACAGGCCAAACTTGTGCAAGGCTACCTACATATCTTCCCTCCAATTAGTGTAGTTGAAGGGTGTAAGGTTTCAGGGTACGAAAGTTGAAGAATCCATCTTTTTGTATGCTGATCAGCCAATTATTCAAGAAGCTACATAGGTACATTCAAAGAACATTGTAAAACCAATTCAATTCGCAATAATATGTCAGTTCAAGCCTTTCCACCCTGACATGTACACTTTCTTAGAGTTCGTCACACTTGGATAGACTTCTCTAGGCATAATCCAGATGGAGTAATGCTATGATTCTAGGATTTATGTGGAAAATCAACTGCTTCTGGTGTACAATGGAGATCAAACAAGACTTGCTACTAGCAGATAGAGGATGAAATCCTATAGAGTAACCGCTAAAAACACAAGCATAATTAATTCAAATATATGTGGTGATAGAAAAACAAAAATACACCATCTATATTTATCACTCCTTGTAAAATTGATGAGACATATACATATACATTATTTAATTAATTAATTAATTAATTAGTATAACTATTTAATTGATTTTTCTATTCAAGCTTAAGCTACTAGCTATCACATATAAAGATATTTTTCATTATTTATTTTTATTTTCAATTTAAAAAGACAAACATAAAATAAATCTTGATATTACACTTTTCTCATCTTCTTGTGTCTAAATAAAGTACCTTTCCTCCTCTATTCCAAATAACCTTGAAATTGTAAAATAGTAAATATTTTTTATAATACTATTTTTATATGTGAATATAGTGAAAATAAAAATATTAAGTATTTATATATATATGGAAATATAAATACTATTTTGTATAAATAAAAAATTATAAAAAATAATTGAATTATAGAATTAGATAAAATTATATATGATAATTAAGTGTAAGATACATTAACATAAATGTTCATTCTCAATCTCCTTTGTATTACAAGTCTTGAATTGTACTTACTAAAAAAAAAGCTTTATTTAATTTAAACTTAGCCTTTTAAAAAGTAAACATGTTTTTAACTTATAAACCAACTCAACTTAATACTTCACAATATATTTTTCTTAATATATCATAAACAATATTTTAAAATCTTTTTTAATATAAATACACATTAAATTAATACACTGATCTTATCCACATTATATCAACTTTATTTGGTGTCAAAAGGCTTAGTATACATTGCATCCACCTCTACAACTTTCAACTGAAGATTTGCTACCTCAAAGAAGAGTTCATCATTGAGCGCAACATTCACTATTCGAAGAAGGTAATTTTTCCCGCGTTCAACTAAAAGAGTGAATGTATCTACAACAACATAATTAAATTTAAAAACTTGTTTTCATTATTAAGCATTCAACACATATGAAAAGTTCAAAACACCATTTTACATTTGAGGTTACAGTTTTTTTTTTTTTCAGACGAAAAAATATCAGTCTTTGTTATTCATTAAGAATCAAAAGACATCTTATACAATAACCTAAATTTCCTGGCATAGAAAGCAGATATAATACCACATCAAAGCAAAGATAGTATAGTACTAAGCATTCATAGAACTAGCCCATAGAGTAGGAGCACAAAGTCTAATCATAGCAGACTTTTCTCATCATCCCTGATAAACAGGTCAGAATATGCTGGATTAGATCGAGAGTGATCATCAAACAGACAAATCCTGAGCAAAATATGCCGGCTGATAGTCTCTAACAAAGTAGACATAGTATAATAAACATATCAAACACTGAGTGCCAAATGTAAAAGAGCATATAACTCTGCACAAGCCAGAAAAGCATAAATTGGCCATGATCTATGATCATGCCTTCCAGAGATTCAGAGAAGATTCCAAAACCCATATCCAACTTCAAAGCCTGTTTGGAGAGACCATCCGCCATTGAGTTATGCTCACGATATATATGTTTGAAGATCACATGAGGGACATGAAACAACATAGCACGAATATCATCACACCAATGATTCAGAGAGGGAACATTTAGTGATGCGAGTCTGTTAAGCCAAGAAATTATAACAAGTGAGTCACCAAATATCGTGTGCATGGGTAAACCCATCAGCTCACTCACTCTTCAAATAGTCCAAAGTGCCAATAATTCAGCTCTGGTGTTTGAGTTGCTTCCATAGCCCATGGAGAAACTAAAGAAATGATCATCATTGAGAAAGATCACAAAGCCAGCACCACCAATGTGCTTAGCAGCAGCCCCATCAAAGAAGCCACAAGGATAAATCATCATGGGACTTAGACCGATGTTCCTAAATTTTTGTTTTTTTTGTGGAACAGGGTACAAGTGCAGAAGGCTTTAAATCTGAGAGATAAGTGCATGAACAATAGGCACACCATTGTCAAATAGGCATCTGTTCCTAAGTTTCCAAATACACCAGAAGATAAAAATCGGAAGATATCTATAGCGTGCAGAGAACGCGGTATGGCTGAACCAATAATCCAAAAACAACCTTTTATTTGAGGTTACAGTTAACCATTTTAGAACAACCTTTTATACAAGCAAGCTAGGCAGCTTCCATCAGCTCGGTTGGGATTATGGATAGTATTTTAAACACTATAGCACTTTTGTGTGTTCATCTTATAAACAATTATAAATAGAGTGGACTAGAATTAGAACATTTAATGTTACAAGTAGATCTCTCGAAGCGCACTATGTAACACCCCAGTTTTGATCCCGTTTGCATTAAAATGTATATGATGTAAATATTGTCTTTAATCATGGTGTGGATCTAAATGCAAAGGCCACACCGTCGATTTAGTGTTTTATGTTTCGGCAATTAAAATCAATGTCCATGGTTATCGTGTTAGCCGATGACATAGTATATTTTGGACATCGTGTAAATATGCAATTTAATTAAAATACCCACAACCAGCAATGCCAATGCAACATTAAAGAGACGGGGGCAAGATTTCTTAAGAATTAGGGGGGGGGGTATTCAAACCTTGAGCCAATACAGAAAAGACAAATGTCAAAGGGAGAACCCATAAAACCGTCAACTACCCATTTTGTCTTGTGTGACCAATCATTTATTTCTTCCAGAAATTGGTTGAGTTAGTTAATGCATGGGTATGGGAAGAGTCTAGCAGTCAAATTCGAATTTGAGAAGCCATCAGTGTTTGAAAATCATGTTTTCACTTCTTGGGCAAGTAAAAACCCAAAAACATCTGCCCATTCCATCATGCATTCACAACCTTCATTCCTCACCCATTATCATTCATGTTTGGGGCTCTCTCACGTAGGAGAAGCTTGCTGAGTTCTCTCTCCCTCACGATTTCTTGTCATTTCTTCATTTCTCCATGCCCATAATTTGTTTTATGTGTTGCTGAGTGAATGTGCAACAGAGATCCACGTTTTGGGGTTTTGAAGGGGTTTTTTTTTCCCACATGAAGCCAACTGACATTTTCTGAATTCAAATCTATGAGCTGGGGGTTTGTAGAGGTCATTTTTGCCTCTGTGAATCCATTAAATTGTTTATGAATTTAGATTGCTCACCCAGGGTTTCATTTCCCCATTTACCAATTTGTTTTCTGGTTGCAAACTGTTTTTCCTTCATACCCAACATGTGTAGTTGCTATTGTGTGCGCCCTTGTGCTTGTTGTTCTGTAAATCCTTGTGTGGTTTGAAGCATAGGAATGGAACAGGGCATAATTGGCTTGATAAACCTAGTGCAGAGAGGAAACTCACAGAGAGATCAAGAGGGGCTAGTTATTCTTTCTTGCACACCCTGAAGAGCACTGGAAGGGAAGGCATAGCCCAAGGGACTGTGTAGCAGAGAAGGGGATGCTTCCTTGTGTTGGGTGTGTAGGTGTTGGGAAAACCAAGCTAGATCTTGTGTAGTTGTCCAAAGCTCTGTGGTTGAGCTCACTAGCTTAACAATTCAACTTTTCCACCTCCTTAGCATCCTGATAAACCCAAATGTAGCTTTGGCTTGGATGAATTTTGATATGTCTTTGGCTATGTGTGAGCCTGTTGTAGTTCCCTTATCCCTTAGGGAATCATGCCTTGCTCGGGGGTGGCAGTGCTGCTGAGAGATTGATGAGCACACCGGCCTATAGTTGGGTGGAACGCTGCGACGACATAGCTGGTTGCAAGAAGCTTCTTTTCAAGTTAAGTTTTTTTGTGTATTTACCTCTGCAACTGTATTTGTTTTAATGAATCATTATGAACATGATGAATGATTGAATGGATGATTTGCTTCCGCTACATAATTGCACTTGTTAGGAATCTGTGTGTGTTTTTATTTCAATGCATTTTTACTATTATGTTTATGGGGCTTAGATCCACGCTTAAATGATAGAAGAATCTCGTAGTCGCGTCCCCATCGAAGATGAAGGGACGTGACCGTGTGGTATCAGAGCTATGTTTGTCACGTCCCCAGCCCTCAACCAGCGAAGAGTACGCGACGAACGCATCAAACACAGCCGGGGAAAAATGCCCAATGAACATAAACAGAAAATCAAATGCTGGAATTAAACCTTACAAGCATACACAGATGCATTTATCTTTAATCATACAGCGGAAGCACACACACTCAGCCCATCACCCAGCATTGATCAAGTTCATTATAGTTCATTTAACACCAATATAAATTACAGAGATGCAGTAAACAGCGGCACTTATCTATTGATGAAGAATTTCACCCGCAACCAGCTACGTCGCTGCAACGTTCCACCCAACCATAGGCCAGCTTGCTCATCAATCTCTCAGCAACGCTGCCACCCCCGAGCTGGGCATGATTCCTCAAGGACTAAGGGGACAAATTGCAGGCTTGCACATAGCCAAGGGGTCATAAACATCAAACCAACACAGCTGGGTTTCACAGGCTTTCAACAGACAAGCCATGCTAGCACAGTCAGAAGACCAACCATTGCACTCAGGCAATTACTTAGCTGTCACAGCTTAAACAGGGAAAACGAATTCCTGAGTCATTCTTGGCCCTATTGTGGCCAAAATGACTCTCACTCGAATTTACAATGGCCCCCAAACGTAACAGCAAATACATTCACGACATGGGGAAGACTACAGCCCCGAAATCTACCAGTGAGCATAGCTTACAGCAGGGAAAATGACCCAATTGATCTGTGAGACAACCAAAAACATGAATGGCCCTTCACAGTCAGTCATGGATGCAAGAGCACGGCTCTCAGCTCACTATGCACGTCCCAAACAGAACAATTCCTGTTCGTGGGTAAACAATCCGACCCAGCAAGGAAAAGAACAGACAACAGAGGCCCTGCGTGAGGAAAAACGGCTCCATTTTTGCCCGCGAATGCACCACTAACAGGAAGGACGCGAATTTGCAATTCGTGGGTGCTCAGCAACTCGTGGGGGAGAGGAAGAAAACCTGCGTGAGACCCAAAAACGCCCAGAGCTTGTGCGTGAAGAGACACAGACAATTCGTGGGTAGAGGTGAACAGACCGTGGAGAGAATGCACGATGGGCACCATGAACAGGCGCATGAGGAGAACAGAACAGGCAGGGCAAGCATGGAGTCGTGGGTGGAGTGTGGATGTGGGAAAAGGACTGACAGTCCTGCCACCCCACTCCCAAAGGCAATAACTACCCATCCACCAGCAGCCATAACTGCCCAACCACCCAACAGATCATTAAAGAGGTTGACAAGGTTGGATGAGACAAAAGGGTGACAAATAACAAAGGTAGAAAACCACAAGGTAATAAAACATGGGTTTTTCCCCATAAACCAAGGTTTGACATCCCCCTCCCCTTATCCTTTGGAATCATGCCCTTTTCATTTAACGTTGCACTGCCGTAGCTGGTTGTGGTTTTAGTTTTGTTTGATGTGCGCGTTTACATGATGTCAAATTAAAATGTGCCGAATAGCACAACATACCGTCGACAATTATCCTCATTGCCGAAACATACACAGCCAAATCGATGGTGGGGCTTTTGCCTTGAGCCCCTCACCATGATTAATTACATTATATACATCATGCAAACGGGGTCGAAACCGGGGACATTACATTACCCTCCCCCTTGGAATAACACCGTCCTCGGTGTTCCATTACATATATACAATACATGTATAATTGCACATCAAAATTCAAAATTGCAGATCTATCCCACGTTCAATCATTTACTTGGAACGTTCAAGACCAAGCCTCTCGGCTTCCATGGACTTTCCCTGCTGGTTCTCAGCTTCCAGCTGATCCCGTAGTCTAGGAACTTTGCGGCTATTGCCCTCATCATGTTCCCTCATCAGACAGTCCCGGCGTAAATGATGTCCTCCGCATCTCCAGCATCTCACTGGCTGCTTCATCTTTACCTGCTCAATTTCCTTTGAGTCTTCATGCCTGGACCGTTTCTTATCGGGTCGCTTGGACAAATGTCCCATCGCTGATCCACCTTCCTTTCCTTTGCCGATTGCTCCCAGAAGGCTTTTCACCTCCCTTTGCAAACCAATAGAGTCTTGCAAAATCTGGTGGTTCATTTCACTCTGCCTTCTTTGTATCCTGAGCATCTCCCCAAGATTCTCTTGGGTCTTGGCAATCACTTGAAGGAGACTTCCAGCCAAGTCCAACAACTTTTGATCTGCTGCCATGTTCAACGTGCACCACCTGGTTTCACTTTTCTCACCTGTGGAATGCACCATTGAAAGTCTATCAGACCAAGCATAATATAGATATCAAAATCAGTTAGTTAATTACCCAATTGGCATGACAGTCCAAGTTCCATTAAGGAAACTTTCATATTTTTCATGCCTTTCCCAACAGGCACATGAGCTCCTTCATGTCCATTCTTGGGCAGGGAATTAACTATTCCAGCATTCACAAATTTGCTTGAGCAAATACACACATTTCATTCACAATCATACATGTATTTACAATGCATAAACATATATCTAGATATATTTATATATAATCAAAAGGCAAGAGAGAGCAGTAAGAGTTTTTCTCCTCTTTGTTCTGTTCCATCCTGGAACCCTCGCCATCGCAGTGGCTTTTCACACTCTCAGCCTCTTTCACTTCACCGTGAATGCTGGACCAATCTCTCTTGGTCATGACACTTAGTGTCTTTGGTCTATTCCAGACCTCTAAACCATGGAGTCTCTCCACATGGTTTGTCTCGGCTGCTAGGACTCCCTCGTCTTACTAGCACCTTTTTCATTACCGCTCATTCCGAGCCTTCCAGGACAATCACATGTCCACATGCACCTCTAGGATGCTCTCATAGTCTTCGCTTCCAGCGATACCTATATCCAAACATTGAATAAATTCACATGTTTAGTTTACTCTCATTAGTTTTATCTCTAAAGAAAGAGTTTAAAACATCATAACCAAATCATATACATATGTATATTCATAAGCAAAATAACCCAATACTTATCTGTATTGTACGTTTCCTCGTTCGTCCACAGGATCCTGCTTCGCTTTGCAAGCCTTGGGATCGCCTATGGACTCAGATGTTAGGTCAGCACTCAGGCTTTTCCTCAACATCGAATAATCAATGTCCAACCAGTACATAACCATGTCAACTGGACTTGGAACTTTATCATGACCATTTCCAGGTCTAGGATCTACTACGGATCCTTAGGCATATCACAGCCCATCATACACTCATGTCAACAATGACACATACACTTATACCAACCGTACACTTATATCAACATGCACTTATACCAACATACGCTTATATCAACAATACACTTATATCAACCATTCACCTTTACCTTTAGCCTGTCAACACAAGCAACACAAGCAATACAAGCAGACTCATCAGCATCATTGCTCTAAAACTGTAATCACATTTCATATCATTCACTATCAACTATTGAGACACCAGGAGTGCGTCCACTCCCTAGAGTGTAATCAATATTGAAAAACCTTTCATGACTCGACATCGGAAAAGTGTGCACTCTCTTCCGGTGTGTGCCATGCAGGTCCTATTCATACTCAAGCAATCGGTCATCATGGAAATAATCAAAACATGTTCTGCATATGGAAATTTAATAATTAAACATGCATATTCATAGCAAGGGTTACAGAACACTTATCCATTTGCCGTCGCAGTATGCCTTTGTATCTGTTAGGCACCGTCAAGGAGTTGGGAAAAACTGAATGCTAAGCTGGTGAGCTCACTGTAGAGCTAGGAACACCTACACCAGAACTAGCCTGACTTCTATAACACCCACACACACACCCAGCACAAGGAATCAGTCCCTTCTCTGCTACACAGTCCCTCAGGCCCTGCATTCCCTTTTAGTGCTATCCCGGGGTTGTGGAGAAGAAAGTTAGCCCTCTAGCCCTGTCTGTGTGGTTTCCAATCACCAGGTTTAAGCAAACCAAGGCCCCATCCTTGTTTCCTGTTTACATTTCATATTTACACCTGTCTCACTGACATAATCCAACCATCTCACTCATGTTATCACCAAACATGTAGTGCAGATGAGACATTTTCAAAAATGTCTAATGGAGTTTCACCGAAACCCATTTCCAAGATAAGGGAAAACATTCCCATGAAGTTTGGCTTCTGCAGACCATCACTCATGATCTTCCTGCAGTGTGTACTCCTGACACATTCATCAAATATCCAAACAGTCAGTCATTACCTGATACTACAATCCAAATTGATCGTTCCGTAACCAAGCAATGACATTAGCAATCGAATTCAATAAGAATTTGCGATTCTATCTACTACATAAATTGACTTGCTCAATTGTGGGTTTCTTGTAAGCAGCATTACTATGCCCATTATAATTTTATGCTTACTATCATAACATGAATACCCACTTACCATGTGTCCCTCCTGACACAATCTCACACAAGCCAACAATGATTAGTAGTCGTTAGTACCCCTTAAATCCGAAATCCACAATTCGAATTTAACAACCCGTACCAACTAATTTTCACAACCATGAGACTTCTTCTCATAAATGGTAGATTTTGGCAGTGGTCAGGGACAACCTCTCACTGTCATATTTGAAAGAATCTACCTGAAACATGAATTTCAACCAACCAAACACAATCTTGTACAAGCCAATGGCGACTATAAGTGGTCAGCATTTTCTTAAATTTGAAATTCATAACGCAAATCTAACAAGCTTTTTTTTTTTACACGGTAGATTCCAGCATTGGTCAGGGTCTTACCTCTCAATGCCGTTTTTAAAAAAAAAAAATCTACCTGAAACACAAGCTTCAACAACCAAACACAAGCTTATGCGAGCCAACAATGGCTAGTGGTTGTCAGCAATTTCTCAAATCCGAAATTTACAATTCGAATCCTAACAACCTATTATGCATATCATATGGTAGATTCAGGCATCGGTCAGGACCTTACCTCTCAATGCCGTTCTTAAAATAATCTACCTGAAACACAAGCTTCAAACATCCAAACACAAGCTTATGCAAGCCAATAGTGGCTAGTGGTTGTCAGCAATATTTGAAATTCACAATTCAAATCTAACAAGCTCTTTTACATGGTAGATTCCAGCATTGGTCAGGGTCTTACCTCTTACTGACATGCTCGAAAGAATCTACCTGAAACAGGAGCTCAGTGTTCTCAAAGCTCATTTACTTCATGTAATCATTATCATGCTAACATTGCAAGGTATAATCACATCATTCATGCAATTAAATGAAGGTTTAGATACCCTTACTTCACAAGCGTATCATTCACACTACCTTGCTCTTCAATAGAGCATTTCTGGCAGCCAATTGATCATGACTATCCTGCATTCATAACAACCTTCGAAACAGTTCCAGAATTATCAGTAATTCACCATTTCAGTCATTAGTTCTTCATAATATCACATGCATCCATCTCAATGCATTCATGCAATGCATCACAACGTTTGCACCTTTACTTAGGCAATCAGTCACTCACACCCTTCATATGCATACATTCAATGCATAAGAACAAGATTCATAAAATCTTCTTGATGCATGCCCATTCAACGCTACCTTGCATTGATTCAGGAATACTATGCATTCAATATACCGTGCATGGCCTAACCATGACTAATTCATATAGGATGCATTACTATAATCAATATCATTAACATGTATAGGCATGACACCTTTCTACATTCCCATATTCACATGGTGTGAGGTCTCTTACCTAGACCAATCCATGGAATTTGTCATAAGCAAACCCTTACCTGCATGGGTTATACTTACACCCTTGACATGACCAATTTGGTTGGTCCTTTGCAAGAGATTGCAAAATTTGCTCACCAACTATTGTCATGGACTCGTTGCCTTATCCCTTCTCCCTAGGGTTGCTGGTCTCATTCGTCAGCATCAGCATCAGCAACATATTCATCCAAGTCCATGTCATCGTTGGTTTGTCCACTAATGCCAACATCAAAACAATGATTATCATCAGTGGTTCATACAGAACATACAATTCTCAATATTCTTACTAATCATGCAATATCCTATGCATGCAATACATATCCTCATGCATTTCAAGCATAAACTTAGGAAATGTAGTTATAATCAGCAACATAGGGTCTAATGAGAACTTCCCTTTTCAAATCCCTCATCTTCTCATGGAATTCCTTTTCCACATAGCAGTTGATTGACTTCATAGTCCTTGCTGCCCCTGGGCATGCAACTATCCAGCTTTGTCCATTTGATAACAACAGCCATCATTAGCACTTTATTGCTTCATGCTCATATTCCGGTCACTTATCCTCGTTCCCCACTGGATAAGCTTTCCAACGCCTATTCACACGCGTCATTCCGACCTCGGATGTGAAAACCACACCCCTTCTAAGAATGAAGACTTTCAGCAAACCTTTGCATTTTACACACAGCTACATTGTAGAATTTTCATGTTCTTCTAATGATCTCAGAGCCATTTTGGCAGCTGCAAAATCCCTCTGATTCAAACTCTTGCCCAAAACACAGAATTTTCCTTCCACAAGAACACTTTCTGAGGGAACGACGGGGGTCAAGGGGGCTTGCCCCCTTGTGGCTTCCGCCACTGCAGGGCGGGTCGAGGGCAGCGCCCTCGTTTTTTTTTTTGTTTTTGTAAAACATTAGTTTTCGCGCAATCTGGCGCATTAGCCCGCTGCCATTTTTCTCATTTTTAGCCCCTGAAAATTCTCTGAAAACAGCTCAAAATTTCATTGAGAAACAGTTGAAATCGGCTCCAGGAACCATTGTTCCTTCCGCTGTATCGGCTCCCACTTTGATCTCCCAGCCGCAACGTCGGCTCCCACTTCGATCTCCCAGCCGCAACGTCGGCTCCTCGGAAACTCTCAGCCTTCCGCAACAGCGGCTCTCCGGGTGTTCCAACCCTTCCGCAACTGCGGCTCTCCGGGTGTTCCAACCCTTCCGCAACTGCGGCTCCCCGGAAGCTTCTACCTTCCGCAACGGCGGCCGTCTGCAGCCTTTCTAATCGGAAGCCCAAGCGATTCGCCATCTGCAACGGCGAGCGGGAGACTTCGTCAATCCGTCCACAACGGCGAACCCTCACTTCGCCAACTCTTCCGATCGATGCACTTTTCCTTGCGGCGTCGGCAGTCTTTTTGATCGGCCGGCAAATGCTTCCTGCCTCCGCAACGGCGGCTCCTTGCGAGCTTCAATCCTTCCGACGTCGGGTGTCGGGTGACTCTCGCATCGGGCGTCGGCTGAATCTCGAAACATCAGGCGTCGGACCATTCTCTCCTCCGATCGTTCCGACACTTGGCCAAATTTTCGATCTCCCTTTGGCGTCGGCGATCGGACGACTCTTGGATCGGACGCGGGATTGCTCCGCCACCCGCAACGGCGGATGTTTCACTTTTCCAAGTCTTCCGCAACGGCGGAAGTTCACGTCCTTCAACGGCCCGACCATTCCATACTTAGCCGGATTTTCAAAATTTTTCTGCGGCGTCGGCGATCGGGCGGTTCTCGAATCGGACGCGAGATTACTCCGCCACCCGCAACGGTCGGAGGGGAAGATCGTTGCTCCACCCGCAACGACGAAGGCTAACTCCATGAACCCTTCCGCAACAGTCGGATGGAAGACTTCACCCATTCGCCCGCAACGGCGAATAGAAACTTCTCCAGCTCACCCGCAATGGTGGAATCCCACTTCCTCCTGTGGTCCGACTGCTCTCACTTAGGCGATTTTTTTGAAGTTCCGGTCTGATTTCTGCTGGGAAAGAGGAAGTTCTGCATCTGTCCCTGCACTTTCATGGCCCATAGAGGCCCATTGTTGCAACCATGGCGCTCTGATACCATTTTGTCACGTCCCCAGCCCTCAACCAGCGAAGAGGACGCGACGAACGCATCAAACACAGCCGGGGAAAAATGCCCAATGAACATAAACAGAAAATCAAATGCTGGAATTAAACCTTACAAGCATACACAGATGCATTTATCTTTAATCATACAGCGGAAGCACACACACTCAGTCCATCACCCAGCATTGATCAAGTTCATTATAGTTCATTTAACACCAATATAAATTACAGAGATGCAGTAAACAGCGGCACTTATCTATTGATGAAGAATTTCACCCGCAACCAGCTACGTCGCTGCAACGTTCCACCCAACCATAGGCCAGCTTGCTCATCAATCTCTCAGCAACGCTGCCACCCCCGAGCTGGGCATGATTCCTCAAGGACTAAGGGGACAAATTGCAGGCTTGCACATAGCCAAGGGGTCATAAACATCAAACCAACACAGCTGGGTTTCACAGGCTTTCAACAGACAAGCCATGCCAGCACAGTCAGAAGACCAACCATTGCACTCAGGCAATTACTCAGCTGTCACAGCTTAAACAGGGAAAACGAATTCCTGAGTCATTCTTGGCCCTATCGTGGCCAAAATGACTCTCACTCGAATTTACAATGGCCCCCAAACGTAACAGCAAATACATTCACGACATGGGGAAGACTACAGCCCCGAAATCTACCAGTGAGCATAGCTTACAGCAGGGAAAATGACCCAATTGATCTGTGAGACAACCAAAAACATGAATGGCCCTTCACAGTCAGTCATGGATGCAAGAGCACGGCTCTCAGCTCACTATGCACGTCCCAAACAGAACAATTCTTGTTCGTGGGTAAACAATCCGACCCAGCAAGGAAAAGAACAGACAACGGAGGCCTTGCGTGAGGAAAAACGGCTCCATTTTTGCCCGCGAATGCACCACTAACAGGAAGGACGCGAATTTGCAATTCGTGGGTGCTCAGCAACTCGTGGGGGAGAGGAAGAAAACCTGCGTGAGACCCAAAAACGCCCAGAGCTTGTGCGTGAAGAGACACAGACAATTCGTGGGTAGAGGTGAACAGACCGTGGAGAGAATGCACGATGGGCACCATGAACAGGCGCATGAGGAGAACAGAACAGGCAGGGCAAGCATGGAGTCGTGGGTGGAGTGTGGATGTGGGAAAAGGACTGACAGTCCTGCCACCCCACTCCCAAAGGCAATAACTACCCATCCACCAGCAGCCATAACTGCCCAACCACCCAACAGATCATTAAAGAGGTTGACAAGGTTGGATGAGACAAAAGGGTGACAAATAACAAAGGTAGAAAACCACAAGGTAATAAAACATGGGTTTTTCCCCATAAACCAAGGTTTGACATCCCCCTCCCCTTATCCTTTGGAATCATGCCCTTTTCATTTAACGTTGCACTGCCGTAGCTGGTTGTGGTTTTAGTTTTGTTTGATGTGCGCGTTTACATGATGTCAAATTAAAATGTGCCGAATAGCACAACATACCGTCGACAATTATCCTCATTGCCGAAACATACACAGCCAAATCGATGGTGGGGCTTTTGCCTTGAGCTCCTCACCATGATTAATTACATTATATACATCATGCAAACGGGGTCGAAACCGGGGACATTACAATGTTGCAACACTGGGCCTCAATGGGCCAAGATGAACAGTTGATAGAGGTAGGATTTCCTTCTGTTGAGCACAAGGCAACCAAAAAAAATTAAATTTTTTTCTAAGTGTTGGAGTGTTGACTATGTCGACTGAGTTATCCAGGTTGAGCCGACACATGTTAGTTGAGTTGGCTGAGTCGAGCCGATGAAGATCGCAGCGACTGTGTCAGATGTGATGGCCGAGTTGAGCCGATGAAGATAATTTGAAAACTTGCATGTTGACTCAGTTGGCCAAATTTCCACCAATTCATGTCAGCTGAACTGCCTGAGTTGCGGCGATGGCGTCGGCAGGAAAGACTGAGTTGAGACGACAAAGAAGGAAGGGAAATAAAAGTTTTTGAAATTTTTTGAAGTGTTGAAAAATCGACAAAACTCGGTGAGTTTTGCTGATACGTCGACTGTGTTGGCTGAGTGTTGCCGACACACATCGGAAGGAGTCGGCGAGTTTCGTCGATGATAGAAAAAAGGAAGAAATTTTTTTAGAAATTTTCTAAGTTTGAACATGTCGACCAAACTTGGGGAGTTTAGCTGATATGTGTCAGGTGAACTTGAGGAGTTTCGCTGATGTGTGTCAGGTGAAAATGATGGTTTTCGCCGATAAAGAAAGATAGAAGAAAATTTTCCATTTTTTTTTCTAAATGTCGAAAATTCCATATCGACAAGAAAAGGGCAAGTTTTGTCAATGTGTTGGGTGAGATCGATGAGTTTTCCAACACGTTGGGAGCAAAGGCGGATTTTTTCCAATCGGAAGAGAATGGTGAGTTTGTCGATACGTGTCGGGTGGACTCAATGAGTTGCGCCGACACGTCGGGAGAAAAACCTGAGTTTCGTTGATCGGAGGAAAAAAAGAAAATTCGTCGAAACATAGAATTTTTTTAACAGTTATTTAGTGGGATTGCAGGTGCCATAAAGATGAAAAATGCAGTGAAGTTATGCATCAGATTGCGTGAAATCGAAAGATTTACAAAGACAGTAGTTGCTTATGAAGAGAAAAGTCTGTGTTTTGACAAAGTTGTCAATATATGATTTTTCCAAATACAGGCAAGTAATTTATGATTTCTGGAAATGTCATGTAGCTAACAATTCTGTTTATGGACACATTTTGCAGAATCATAGTCACATCAAAAGCAACATTGCACATAGTGCATATTGAAGAAGTTGGTTTTTGGCTCAGCCATGAGAACCTATGACTTGTATGATGATGCACATAATCCCTATGAGCATGAGGAAGATGTTATGGGGGAAAATGTCCGAGTTGGAAATGCTGAGACATAGTCTAATGGGAGGTTATTTCAAGATACTCCCCTAGATTTGGAAGCCACCATGAGAATCCTAAGGGTGGAGATGTACAGTTACATGGTAGGTAATGAAAGATTGGTTAAGGATCAGGAGGAATAGAATCCGCTGAATGCATCCATGCTGTAGAGTTTGACTAACATCCAGAGGCAGATGAACTCTAGGGACCAGATAGTAAGACTAGAAGGAAGTAGGAGTGGTGCTAGAAGAAGAAAAATACCTTCTAGTGGATCATCTAACCCTGAAGGATCCACTGAGGATTCAATCTCTTCATCTCACAAAAGTAAGAGGAAGAGACATTACGAGAACAATTCACATGATGAATTCAAGAAGGATAAGCCTCCTACGTTTGATGGCGAGGTAAAGAGCGATCAAGAGGTTGAAGCATGGCTTCTTGGGATGAGAAAATATTTCCAAGTCCAAGACTACTCTGGAAATATGAAGGCTAGGGTAGCCATCTTCAATTTGACTGGAAGAGCATCCATATGGTGGGGGCACTTTAGGAAAGTGAAAAAGATTAATGAAAGGAATATTGTGTGGAAACAGTACCAGGCAGAAGTACCTCTTTGACAGGTATTATGATGATAAGATTAAAGAGTTCCATGAGATGAGATTGGGACAATAGACCATGGAAGAGTATGCAAATAAGTTCTTGGAGTTGTTGAGGTATGTCAGATACATCATGGATGATAAAGTGACAATACAACGTTTTCTTAGTGGGTTGCCTCGGTCTTACAAAGACAAAATTGAGTTTTATGAACCTAGAACTATGGAAGAAACAATAAGGAAAGATAAGTATTGCTATGAGTAGAGCAAAGGCAAACCTGATTACCATAGGACATGGAAGGACAAAAAGAATGAGAAGTATGACCAAAGGAAGAAATGTTTCAAACCTTCTAACTTCAGAAATCAACATAAGCAACCATCACAAGTTGGGAGTAAGCCAACTAGAGTGGTGGGAGAAAAGCCAAGAGATCCACAACAAAACAGAGAACCACTCCAGTGTTGGAAATGTGGAGGACCCCACATGCGCAGGAATTTTCCACTTGAGTATGGGAATGAAAGACCAACTTACACCATCCAAGAAGCATAAAGAGTGGGTCAAGTAGTAAGGGTTGTCCCTAGGATTTATGCAGCAGTGGAGGACCGCTAAGAATATCACTAGTCAACTGTGGGTGAAGTTGCAGGTAAGATTGCTGTGCAATCTATTTTTGTTTTAATTGACCCTTGATCTACTCACAGTTACATTACTCCTAGAGTTGTTGAGATTTGTGCTTTTAAGAAGTTAAAGCATAGTGTTGCCGCCTTTCACACACATGGGAGGGAACGTGGCAGAAATCTTCAAGCCACTCGATGTGCCCTTGGGGGCAAGTCTTGAGTCAAGGTTGTCACCTTGTTCTTGACTCCTCCGTTTAGGCAAACTCCTAACGAAGCCAAGGGGGGTAGACCCTACGAGTTACTAAGTATGGTTACTTAGATGATGATGGTATTAAATGAGTAAGTTTTTTAGGAGTTTTGACAAACAAATTCGACACAAGATATTTGCAATATTTGTTATACCACAAACAACATAGAAATCAAAACTTGATAAGCAGTAATGCATAAATATGTGATAATATCAAATAGATTAGTGCCAATAATGGAGTCCACAAATGAGATTGCTATTGAAATACAAATGGGTTTTTTAAGTGCTCTTGGTCAAATTTTAAGTTAATGTATGACGAGTTGATTAAATTAGGCGGGGGGACTCCAGATATACCCACGGGGTACTTGGAGTATGTCCAAAAGTAACAACCACTATGGCTACCTGCAGGGAATGTGTGGGCTGAATGGAGTCTCTGAGACTGTGTTCATAATACACCCGCTAGGATGTAACAAAGATCAGCGCCTCGAGGTCACTGTCCAGTAGTTCCCACTTCCTTTGGGTATTTTGCCACCATTTATGGTTCAATCGAGGCATTGTATATTCGCCTGAGGTGGTTAATTGGGAAAGTGAATCCTAATTATTCTAGTCACTCATGTTGCTTTTGATGTAGCTTGACTTATCAGATGAACCGCAGCCAATGCAGAGCATACACAATGGAGCCGCTGATAAGTTTTTTAAGGATTTTAAGCTGTGTTCTTTGTTAAAAAAGGAGAACCTCCAGGAATATCTTTTGGTCCAAGCGGACCTCAATCGAGAAAGCGAGGAGGGGTTGATTTTAGATGAAAAAAACTCACAGGTTATCTAATTAGTCCTACCACGCATCTCTTTCCCCTTTCGGGTCAATCGTTAAGTCGTGGGGTAAGTAGTATGATTATTTTGAATTTGTAAAAGATATTCAAATGCTTATGAATCAAAGTATACAATGCTATTAAAAACAACTAAACTAAAAAAGAAAACTGAAAAAAAAAATCACAAAAAAACGCAGAATCCCCGTTGGGGGGATGGGGAGTTGGCTCGAAAGAGCCTACTCAAACTTGTTTTTTTTATTAATCGGTTACAAAACTTAGTTAAAAAAAAAATCTGCTTGGTTCTTATACCGAACGAACCCAAGGGCTTACAAAGTACAACAATAATGACTACGGAAGATCGGGAGACCCCTGGGGGTTTCAAATGGCCCAAAAATCGCTTTTCGGACAACACCTCTCCTCTTTTTGGATGGACCTGCTAAAAACTAGCAAGCTTTAATTAGTGTAAAGTGCCCAAAAATACTTTAAAAGTGTCTTTGGACAACCCCCAAAAAACTACCGAAAAATACTAAGTTAAAGTACTTTTAAGAAAATGCAAAAATAACTCAAGAGGACAAGTCCTCTTGAGGATCTTGGCTAGCTTTGGGGAAGCCAATGCAATGTGCACTTTAGATGCTAGATTTAACTTTTAATAAAGAAAGACTATTCCCTTTAAACAAGCTTTTGATTTGGCTTAAAACTGCTTATAAAAAATGAAAGACTTTTACTGCTAGATCTAGTTTCTAAAGAGAAAGGACTTGAATCTTTTTCTTAAATGAAACTAAATCTATGCATGCAACTCCTATATGTGTAGATCTAGAAATATATCAGCTTTGAAACAATATATCTAAAATATAATATCCAAGTAACCAAGAAGATTTAATTTTTTTTAAAGGAGAGTAAGAGGAGAGAAGGTTGGTTCGTTGCTTGAATGAAACAAGCTGAAAGAAGGCCCTTTTGTGGAGTGCCGAGGGACATAGTATTGATATTATTGGATAAGGAATGCCATAAATCTTTATCCACACCTCATTCGATCGGGAACCTGCAATTAGATCACACAAGCCTGCACAACACCCCGTGAGATCTGGATATATATGTATGAAACAAAAAAATGAAAGATCATGCAAAAATAATCTTATTTAAGCATATAACTTAGATTCTTGAGCATACATAATATGAATAAGCAAGAGCAAGTAATCCTACTTGCCTAGTTTACACCCTTACTTGATTCAACCGAATCCTTGAAGCCAGAATACAAAGCAACACAAAAATTGGAAAAAAATTGCAGTTACCACATTAGCAGCATGACGTTGGGAATCCACACAAACAAATGTGCTACACAGTATAGCCTCCAAATCTTCTTTGATCACAATGGAAATATAGCAGTATTACAATGGCAACAACTCTCCATCTAGCTCTAACTAGCTTGGAAGAGGAAAAAACTGCTTTATTTATAGCCAGACTGTCCAAGAGGGGCACATGATTGACTGAAAGAGAGACTGAAGCTGACAGAGAGTCAAGCCAAGCCTGATATGATGATGAAGTGAGTCTAACTGGACTGGAACTGCAAATCAGAGTGAGACCTCACTCTGTGAACTGAGCCACCCATCAAACAACTGCCAGATTGATCCACACGCGTGGAGGAGAGAGAAGGGAGGGCACAACCCCCAGATCCGCATGCGCTTGTTAAGCTCCTCTTCAACCTTGATTCATGCCTTCAGTCAAGGAATAGGAACTCTCGGTCAATCTAAAGCCAATGAGACTAATTTCAGTCAAATCGAAGCAAAATCCACTGATTTAGGAATTTGGATTTGCTCCATTATTTAATTAATTTTTAATTAAATTAATTAATATTTGATTTTTTTGGATTTTCTCACCTAAGTGATGGAAAATCACTCAAAACTTAGGAAAAGTGAGTTTATGGGTTTACCAGGTGCTCTGAGTTAGAAAATGAGCACCCCCATGACTGAAACTGACTTTTAACCCCACTTTTATTACACGACCAAATTTTCCATTTAGACTATTAAAATATAGCCTAAGTTTTGTGGAAAAATTAAAATTAAAAATAAAAAAAAAACCTAGGGGGACTTAACACATGTTCATATGACTCATCCATAATTTCTAGCATGTTTATACATTAACACACAGAAACTAATAACCTCAATAGGCCTAAATGCCAAGCTAACCACCCCAACTTTGGAGGCATTGTGTGAAAAACTCTGAAATTATCAGTCGTTTATTCAACAACCAATAATAACCAAGGGAAAAAACAATCTGGGATGATTGGATTGAAAAATACAGTCCAAGAGACTGAATCTTTTACAGACACTACCATGCTAGCACATTTTATTACAACTCCCCGAATGGGGTATGAACATGTGGTAGATAAAAAAAAACACTTCCTAGAAGCAAGTCTGAAGGTCTTCTGAAGTCTGAACAAATCATCTTTGTCGATTCACCAAGCTCACTTGATAACACCGACTAAGTACAACTTAGGTGGTAACACATAGCAAATCTTGGTTAGTTCAACTAGCCACTAGAACTAAGAGAAAGGTTAGTGAAGTGGTAGAGAAATGTCCATTGGTTATGAATGGATTGGTCACTTATGTAGATATGAATGTTCTACCACTTGGTTCTTATGACATTCTGATTGGAATGGATTGGTTAGAAGCTCACAGAGTAAAGCTTGACTGTTATAATAAGACTTTTGAATGCATGGATGAAGAAGGGAACCCAAGAGTTGTAAGAGGAATTCCATAGGTGATTTCTGTTAGGAAGATTTCAACAATGCAGCTGAAGAAGTTTTGTAGGCAAAATTGTTTGTTGTATGAAACCCATGTTTTGGAGGCAACAAAGAATGAAACTCCTAAGTTGGAGGACTTTCATGTGTTACAGGAATTCAGGTATGTGTTTCATGATGAGATTCCAATGCTCCCTCCAAAGAGGGACATTGATTTCACAATTGAACTTGTGCCAGGAGCAGCACCAGTGTCCAAGACACCCTACAGGATGAGTACACCAAAAATGCTAGAGTTGAAGATGCAACTGCAAGAGTTGTTGGAGAAGAAGTATATCAGGCTGAGTGTGTCTCCTTGGGGAGCACCAGTTCTATTTGTGAAGAAGAAAGATGGTATACTCAGGTTGTGTATTGACTACAGATAGCTGAACAAAGTCACTGTGAAGAATAAATACCCTTTGCTTAGGATTGATTACCTCTTTGATCAAATGAGAGGAGCAAAGGTATTTTCCAAGAATGACTTGAGGTCTAGTTACCATCAGGTAAGGATCAAGGATGAAGACATTCATAAGACAACCTTAAGAACAAGGCATGGACATTACGAGTTTGTAGTGGTACCATTTAGTCTCACAAATTCACCAGCTACATTTATGTGCCTTATGAATAGTGTTTCAACAAGTATTTGGACAAGTTTGTTCTTGTTTTCTTGGATGACATTCTTATTTATTCTAAGAATGAGGAAGAGCATGAAGAACATTTGAGATTGACATTGTAATTGCTCAGGGAGAATAAGCTGTATGCAAAGTTGAGCAATTGTGACTTCTATAAAGATATGATTCACTATATGGGTCACATTATCTCAGATGAATGAATATCTGTAGACCTTGAGAAGATTGAGGCCATTATGAATTGACCTGCTCCAAGAAATGTGACAGATGTAGGATCTTTTATGGGACTTGCAGGATACTATAGGAGGTTCATTGAAGGATTCTCCAAGTTTGCACACTCAATCACTTCTTTGCAAAAGAAGGGGATAAAGTTTGAATGGACACCAAAGTGTGAGGAAAGATTCCAGTAGTTGAAGAATATTCTCACAAGTGCACCAGTCTTGAATATTGTAGACCCATGTCTTGGTTGGTATTGATGCATGCGGTCAAGGGCCTGGAGGAGTCCTTTTGCAAGACAACTGCCTGATATGTTATGAGTCAAGAAAGCTGAAGGAGCATGAGAAGAACTATGCCACTCATGATCTAGAACTTGCAGCCATAGTACATGCTCTTAATATGTAGAGGCATTACTTGATGGGTAGAATATTTGAGCTAAGGACAAACCATTGTGGTCTAAAGTACTTGTTTGATCAGCCTAATCTAAATGCTAGGCAAGCTAGATGGCTAGAGTTTTTATGTGAGTTTGATTTTGAGATCAAACACATAAAAGGAAAGGAGAATAAAGTGGTTGATGCATTCAACAGGAAAGTACATGAAATGCATGTGGCATCACTTAGTATTTTCCAGCCAGACTAGAGACAACAGATTGTTAATCATGCTGCTGAAGATGAACTGTATGTATAGGTAAAGGAAAAATTGCAGCAACAGAATCCGAAAAAGAAGTATGAGGGATATAACTTGGAAGAAGATGGACTTATTACCTACAAGAACATAATTTATATTCCAGATGTAGTAGACTTGAGGAGAGTTATTATGGATGAAATTGATCAAGCTCCATATTATGGTCACCTAGGATATTAGAAGACAATTGCTACAGCTAGAAAGCAGTATTTTTGGCCAGGAATGAAAAAGGACACGGCTGAATATATTTCAAGGTGCATGAAATGCAAGCAGGTGAACGTTGAGAATCAACACCCAACAGGTTTGTTGCAGCCTTTGCCAGTTCCAGAATGGAAATGGGAAGTTATTTCCATGGATTTTATTACAGGATTGCCAATGACATGGAGACAACATGATTCCATCATGATTGTGGTGGACAAGTTGACGAAGGAAACACATTTTATACCAGTTAAGTCCACACATAAGATTGATGACATTAAAAAAATATTCATGAAGGAGATTTTCAAATTGCATGGATTGCCTAAGGCAATAGTCTCTGATAGAGATGCCAAGTTTACTTTCAATTTTTGGAAGGGGTTGTTTGCAGATTTGGGTACAAAGATGAACTTCAACACTGCCTACCATCCTCAGACTAATGGGCAGACAGAGAGAGTGAATCAGGTGCTTGAATACATGCTTCGCATGTACTTGATGGGAAAACCAACCAAGCGTGAAGATTATTTACACTTGGTAGAATTTGCGTATAATAATGGGCAACAAGCATCCTTGGGGATGAGTTGTTATGAATCTTTGTATGGCAGGACGTGTAGGACACGAGTAACTTGGGGTAATCCAGTGAACATGATTGTGCTTGGTCCAAAATTACTCAAGGAGATGGAGCAAGAGGCTGCAAAGATCAGGCAGAATCTGAAAGCAACCCAGGACAGTCAAAAAAGCTATGTTGATAAGCATAGAGTGCACAGAGAGTTCAATGTTGGGGATCATGTTTACCTCAGAGTGAGGGCAAGGAAGAGTTACTTGAATCTTGGAAGTTGTGCCAAGCTGTCACCTATATAATGTGGGCCGTTTGAAGTGCTTGAAAGAATAGGTTCAGTTGCATATAGACTTGCATTTCCTGCTAGCACTAGAGCTCATAATGTTTTTCACATTTCTTTGCTTAAGAAATATGTACATGATCCTAACCATGCAATTGATTGGGATGTGATCCAGGTGGAACCTGAGGGAGAGTTCCAAACTGATCCAATGCGCATTCTCGACAGAAAGGTCACAATGCTCTGAAATCGAGCCATATGATAGGTAAAGGTGCAATGGGAGCACTACAGTCTTGAAGAGGCTACGTGGGAGCTGGAGGATGCTATGCGATTGGCACATCCATTTTTATTCAATTCTGTGGAGCACTAAGGGCGGTGCTAGTGTAGCAATTTGTTCAATTTTGTAAAGCACCGAGGATCGTGTTGTTGTAAGGGGGAGGGGAATGTAACACCTCATTTTTGACCCCGTTTGCATTAAAATGTATATGATGTAAATATTTTCTTTAATCATGGTGTGGAGCTAAAGGAAAAGGCCCCACCATTGATTTAGCATTTTATGTTTCGACAATTAAAATCGATGCCGATGGTTATCATGCTAGCCAATGGCATAGTATATTTTGGACATCATGTAAATATGCAATTTAATTAAAATACCCACAACCAACAATTCCAATGCAACATTAAAGAGACAGGAGCATGATTTCCTAAGGAATAGGGGGGGGGATATTCAAACCTTGAGCCAATAGGGAAAAGACAAATGTCAAAGGGAGAACACATAAAACTGTCAACTACCCATTTTTTCTTTTGTTCCCAATCATTTATTTCTTCCAGAAATTGGTTGAGTTAGTTAATGCATGGGGATGGGAAGAGTATGGCAGTCAAATTCGAATTTAAGAAGCCATCAGTTTTTTAAAATCATGTTTCGACTTCTTGGGCAAGTAAAAACAAAAAAACTTATGCCCATTCCATCATGCATTCACGACCTTCATTCCTCACCCATTCTCATTCATGTTTGGGGCTCTCTCACCCAGGAGAAGCTTGATGATTTCTCTCTCCCTCACGATTTCCCGTCGTTTCTTCATTTCTCCATGCCTAGAATTCGTTTTCTGTGTTGTTGAGTGAATGTGCAACAGAGATCCACGTTTTGGGGTTTTGAAGGGGTCGTTGCTTCTTTCAAGATAAGTTTTCTTGTGTATTTACCTCTGCAACTGTATTTGTTTTAACGAATCATTATGAACATGATGAATGCTTGAATGGATGATTTGCTTTCGTTGCATAATTGCATTTGTTAGGCATCTGTGTATGTTTTTATTTCAATGCATTTTTACTATCATGTTTATGGGGCTTCGATCCCCGCTTAAATGATAGCAGCAGCTCGTACTCGCTTCCCCATTGAAGATGAGGGGACGTGACACACTAAATTAAAACATTTAGGGTTATAGGTAGAGCTCTCATGTGTAATTTGACTACCCTTGTGATTCAGATCTCATATGGAAGTTAGTGGCAACTCCCTTATGAAAGTTAGGTGAAAGATTTAAAAGGAAGTTAGTGCTATGGAAGTTAGTGGAAGATTTAAAAGGAGTTGTTTAAAGATTATATATGTTTTTTTATTTATCTAATGATTATTGATGGAATAACCATTTAATTTAAGTTTTCATAATTTTTTCATCGATGTAAATCTATTTTTGCTTGTAAAAATGGGTTGAGCTCTCACATAGGGTGTTCCACTCCAATTTTTCGGTAAAATAGTCCTAAACCAGACACAAAAGTGGTGCAAATCCTCCCTTCTTTAGACTACTCTCAATAAAAACCCTTCTAAGAAATTTGTATAAATAGTTATCAATCATATATATTTTTGGTTTGTTTTTTCCCTTGGTTTCTTGGTTTGTTTTTTCCTTAGATAACCAATGGATAGTGGCATTCTAAGGGATAATCATTAAATTGTAATATCCTATTGTGATCCTTGACTAAGACCTATAACTATTTTTGATTGGTTAAGAATTGTTTTTTTCTTAAATAAGACCTAAAACTATTTTTAATTGGTTAAGAACTAGTATTTTGTGAATGTAAAAATATAATCCAGAACTAAAACATTTTATTAAAGTCTATTTTTTTTAAGTAAAAAGCTAAGTTTAAAACTGACATAATTTTCTTTAAATAAAAGTTGTAAGACCATCTTTACACTAACACACCATGAATTAATAAATTTTATAAACCTAATTAAAACATACCAATAATACAACCCTTGCACAACCTTTTAAGAGCCCATAACCTTTTAAGAGCCCATAACCCAATTCACTTTCGTAAGAACATAGTTTTAAATTTTAATATATAAAACATATATTGATTCCATTGGCTTTGCCTTTTACTAATGTTAAAATTTCATATTAAAAACAAATATTGATTCCTTTGCCCTTACCTTTTAGTGTGACATTTGAATAAAGGCCCGGGTTTCCGATTGATGGTATGAGCATCGGAGATGTTGGGTGCTCCTCCTGTTTGCAGCCTGATTGATAACAGCTTCCACGTCTCCATTCCACCATTCTCTTGCAGCAACAGACAATTAATGCAGCAACAGAAGTAAATAAGTTCGGCAAGAGTATTAAGCTCTCAGGCTTGAATAACAAGCAAGCAAAGTGCTCGGCTCAGCAGAATCTCACCTAGAACCAAAGTAGTTTCTTTGTGGGGTTTGGGCTTAAACGGATAGGGCACATTTGGTTATATAACAATGGGTCCATAAAGTGTTGCTCTCAACACAGTGTGCCTCTCTGTCCTGTGACTGTGAAATTGTAGGTGTAGCTCTGCTCAGTTTGAATAGGGTATTGGGTGATATAAGCAGGTCCATCAGTCCAACTGGTTCGGAGCTGCAAAATCCCATGCCTGTTGATGGAAAATATGTAAGTTGCAGGAGTCTTGACAAGTATTTCAACTTTATTATAATCAGACTTGTTTTAATCGACAGAGATAGAAATTAGAGATTACCAATGAAAGGACACGTTATATTTGACATGATTAGTCACCTTGATTACCCATCTATCTCCTTCCCTGGCTCTGAGCTTATTTAGATTACTAATTCCCTCTATCCAAGGGGCCAGGAGCAGAGTCAATAGTTGACTCTGCTCCTTGCCCAATGGACAAGGTTATAATTAGACTGGCTCTTAATTTATCTAGATTATTAATTCTTTCTATCCAAGAAACAGTTAACTCTGCTCCTTGCTTATTGGATGGATGAAATCAACAACCGAGATAAGGATGGCCTTGCTGGCTTCGATAGTTGGCCAGGAAACTCTCCATTACTGTCACAATGCTTTGTGTGACATATATGACTGACATTCTTCAGTTGTATCTGTTACATGGACCACGAAATGCACCAACGTTAGTAACAAAAAATAACACAATTCATGGGACCGAACCACGTGAAATTATAAGTTTAGATCGATTCTCAGAGATTGGCACAAACTTACGTTAAGCTTATAATGTCTTTGTTTCTCCCAAGACAATACGAGGAAGCAGAAACATAACAATCAGCATTAATGGTGTCACGAAAGCATTTTTGCATGCAACAATTGATAGCACCATTTCTGCTGCAGGCAAGTGAATACCAATGAAAAAGACCTAAATTTCTGAGTAAGACGTCTGGGAACGAGCTGTGTTGGTGAGATCGGTTAGAGAGTAAATAAATTTATATCAAGAAAAGGAGGTGTAGCTATTAGTCTGTTAGGTGATCGGAAGAGACGTCGAGAAGAAACCATTTGTGGGATCGTTTGGTCTGAGTTGGTGCACGGGTCAGAGTTAGATCGCCGCTCTGCCACACAACTTTTACAAAGTCATTTCATCATGATTCTGTTTGGAAAATAATTTACCTGAGATCTTGCTGTTGAGGTTGATAAGGGAAGTGGGTGAGAGTGGAAATTAACAACGCAATCGGGTCCATTGATAGAGAGGAGACATATCCGGACAGGTTCAATTTTAACAAACAACGATACTAGGCTTGCTGAGTAAACTTTTTATACATCCTATTGCAGTGGGGCAGACTGCATTTAAATCAGCTGAAGTGAAGTCTGCTTGTCGCCTTGCGGTGAGTAAATAAAAAGGGAGTTGTCTAGCGGACTTTTTGACTTTCAGCTATTTTTGTTTGGTGAATTTAATTTACAAAATCTGTAATTTCTATTGTTTGTTGACAATTTAAGATAAAAAATAAAATGAGGTGAAAAAAAATCTCTAAACACTCACACTCACACTCTGTAAGATTAGTAGT
>LPNX010500975.1:0-11128 GCA_001517045.1 Pseudotsuga menziesii | reverse complement strand
TATATATATATATATCTCTTTAAAATTATAGTTTTTTTTTAAATCAATCGCCTTACTATGCATTAATGTTTCACCCAATATATCTAAGACATAATGAAAAAAAAACATAGTACTGTTTATCCTATTTAGATTTGGATTAAGAAAAGAATGGAAAAGGAATCTGTTTGTTTGTTGTAGGATTATATAATAATTTCATTTGAGAGACAACTTATTAATTTGCAGGGGATCAAGATGTAATTGGTAGGGAATTAAAGAATAACATAGTACTCTTCATCGTATTTAGATTCAGAGAGGACAAGGGATTTGTTTTTTCGCTTTTAAGATTATATTATAATTTCATTTTGGGAGAAAACTTATTAAGATTCAGAAAGGACAAGGGATTTGTTTGTTCGCTTTTAAGATTATATTATAATTTCTTTTTGAGACAGAACTTATTAATTGGTAAGGAATATGAAAAACATCTTACGTTTTTTTCCACTTTGTCTAAGAAAAGAGATTTTGTATAGAGAATAAGATCAAACCTTAATCTCCATATATTTAAGTTTTATAATGAAAATGTTTATATATCTACATGTTTATGAATTTGGCTTATGTATAATTATTGATATTTGTAATGTGAATATTTGTGTTTTTTTTTCTCTTTGTCTAAGAAAAGACAGATTTTGTATAGAGAATAAGATCAAACCTTAATCTCAATATATTATTGATATTTGCAATGTGAATATTTGTGTTTTTTACCTCTTGTCTAAGAAAATACATATTTTGTATAGAGAATAAGATCAACCTTAATCTTCATATATTTAAGTTTAGTAAAGAAAATGTTTCACATATCTACATGTTTATGAACTTTCCTTATGCATAATTATTGATCTTTGCAATGTGAATATTTGTGGTGCTTTTGTGAGTAGTGTATAGGTGCACAAAAGTCTAACTTAGATCCCATGGTTCATTGGGTCATAAAGGAATTGTCCAGTGACAAGTTGATCACCTCCATTTAGGTGATTCTAAATTAATGAATGCTATTGAATTATAAATTCCAGTATTATGATGTTTGTTGGTTTGTTTTCTTTAATTTAAATTAAATTATGTAATGTAATGCAGGGTTATAAAGAAAAAAAAACTTGAACGATTTTTTAGGTCTTAATTTAATCTCATAAGTGTAAATTTTGGTAGTATTATAAACATAAGTATATTTAATGTAATTTTAACAATTTTTTTATTTGTCAAAGTTGATATATATATTTTTAAGTTAGTTAAGTTCTTAAGTTAGATTTACTGGTCACATTCTTAAAATATTTAGACACTTAAAAGTTAGTTAAGACCAACTTGGTATATTATGTATCTTTAGGTAAATGTGTGTTTTTATTATGCATTAGTATGTATTTGTATTTATGTAATTCAATATGTTCTACACATAAAGTGATTCAACAATTAATTTATCATCCACTGTTGATTTGTGGCTTAACACTGGATTGGTCCATGATTTGTCATTAAAGAGCATGGAGAGTCATTTGCTAATTATTGATTTGAAGAAACCCATATGTAAAATATTTTCCTTTTGCATTAATATATTGTCTCAAGAGGTCGCATTGGTTGGGGTTGTGGACTATTTCTCTCTCTAAGGGTTTTAGCTACCTAATATATTAGATTGTCAATATTTGATATGTTTGTGTGAGAGGTTGCTTGAAGTGTTTGAATTGCATGGAAATACCATGTTTTTATGAAAATGGTACCATATCCCTTATGAAGATGTACTCTCATTGTTGATTGACATCCCAAACCTATGTCATTGCATGCATAAATGATTTCTTGACATTACTATTTCTATACATTTGAGTCAGACGATCTATTTGTGTATGAGAATTACTTTTAGTTGCAAGCACTTTTTGTTTCATGTGAAAAGGTTTCTAGTTTCCCAAGATATGACCATTTTATCATAATTGGAGGTATATTATTTTCATTATGTTTTTTTAATTTTTTCTCCTAATGTTTAAATACTTCGGTTCAATTTTTTTTGTTTGTATTCTATGTTTTCTCCCTTTTAGACCTACTTATGCTCTTTGTTGTGTGCTCTATGCAATCTTGGAAAATAAAAAACAAAGGCGAGGGTTTTTTCTTTTCTATGTATGCTCTTTGTCACGCCCTTTATGCAAACTTGACAAGTAAAAAACGAAGAGAAAATTTACAATTTCTAGGTGAGTTAAGAGAGAGATGACCCGAGCTTAAAAGTTTTGGATTCAAAATTTTGTTTTTGGTGCATGGCTCTGTTGAAGTATTTTGCTGACAAAAAATATGATTTTTGGGGATAAGCATCCACTTCATTCATAACATGTGCTATACATTTTGTATTAGCTCACTTGGTTGAAAATTGTTTTATTAAATAAGAAGTATAGAGTTCAAAATTTTCTTTTCATTAAATTACTTTTTAAAAAATTTAGATAAATTTAAAAAATGATACTTAAAAATTAAAATATTAAAAAAAATACTTTTTATGTAACTATTGGTGTAACTAAAAATAAGAGTATGTTTTAATACATAAATTACTTTTATGAAGCTTAAAATCCAAATATTAATTATATATTTATGTTTTTAAATTTTGATATAGGTTTGATATTTTATATTCTTAGTATTCTCTTTCAAAGCAACTTTTCTATAAATATTAATCAATTAGGAATATAGGTTTGACATTTTATATTATTATTATTCCCTTTCAAAGTAGCTTTTCTATAAATATTATTAAAAATCAAAATAAATTTAATAATTTGTTAAATACATTATTTTTATTTTTTTATTGGTTTAGTATCACTTTGATGAAACATAAATCCTTGTAAGAATGGTTTTTAATTTTAAATTTTCAAATATATAAAAATATATTATAAAACAAAAAATCAAAATAACACCACATGTCCTACTATGGAACACAATAATAAAAATTTACTGTTTCATGTTGTCCTGATGGACGTCACATGGGTGCTCGCGGTGGATATCGTGCTCACTACATCTTTCCATTAGCTCTAAGGATTTGCCAACCCGTGGTTTCGTCGATTTCAAGTTTTTGTACTGTTAGCACTCAAAATGTACCTCAGGTTGTAAGAATGTAATCTCAAGGTAACCACAAAACCAAGATTTAGGAAAGAAAGTTGGCTTCTTTCTCTCCAGAGAGGGATCTCTCAATGGTTGTTTAACAAGGCCAAATATGTAAATAAAATAAAAAATCAGATTGTATTGTTGGTTGAAACAGGGAAAGTAAACATTGGGCTATGTAGTCAAAGTATATATTTATCAATCACAATGTTATTTGCATCGAAACTTCTACAAAGGAAAGGTAGCTATTCAGTCACAGTCAAAATGCTTTAGTCTGGTGTAAAAGAATTAATAATGAACAGTCCATTAACATGGGCATCTATCAGAGATGAATCCAATGAAAACTTTAGTGGAAAATATTTGCGAATATCTGAAATTAACAATCAGGACATATACATATGAATTCTGAACCATCAAACACTCATTTCAGACATGAAGGAAAACACAATGAAAGGTAATCACAGGAAAACATTCATGATTAACAAGAGAAAAAACAATTTGTAATCATAAACAACACATGAATCTTTGTAGAAAAGGCCAGCTTCGACTCTGTGATTTATTAAAAATAAGTCTCAAATTACATAACTTAGCTATCACGAGTTCCAAACTTTTTTTCATTACATTCAGTAGTTCTTATACAATTGCTCCATGAGCTGAAACAAAACAAACTGCTAAAAATATGCATAACTGTCTTTACATGTGTCATTCAACACTTATTAACTACTAACTGATTCTAGAAAGTAAACTAAATGCCTAAATAACTAATTCTTCAGCAGCAAATCCTCCACGATCTTCAATGTCTTCAACCATGCAACGTGTACTTGGACCTTCCAAAATTTTTCAGTATCTTCCATTGGTCCGCAGATGGAAAATCCAAAGTGGACATCTCCTTTGATAACACACGCAATTCCACATGATCCCTGTATGAATAATTTTTCAAGCATGCACATGCTTCCTTGAAAGCAAAAAACATTTCAAACTCATCTGCCAGCTTGTCCACGATCGTTTTTCTAGATAACGATTGGTGCATGTTAGCAAAATTTGTGTGATCTAATCTGCATTCAATTAATTTGTCTTGATATTCCTTCCGTGTCAGCATAGCACCTTTTTCCTCCCAAAATAATGGGAGTCCCTTCTTGAATAGAGGATCAAACATGTCTCTAAAAAGATTTAACGGGTGTATCATGAGATTAGCTTTATCTCGGACTATGTCCAAATGCTGATACTTGTTCACCACTTTCCTCGCCCAAGTTATGATAGATATTCTATCCTTAATGTTTGCAGTCTTCAACACATCCTTTGTTAATCCATTCAAAATTTTTATGGCATTATTAGCATAGGTTTCTTATTTAATTTTTATCATGTTGTTGTCATGATCTATTTAGATGATTGAATTACAGCCTCTTTGTCTAAAACATAATCAAGATAAGGTCTCAATTCGCTTCCTTCTACTATACTAATGGAATCCCAAATTATATGCTTTTCTCCCTACACTAATGACTGACCTATGACATGTTTCATCAATTTGTCATTCTTAGTTTGTAATTCTTGGAATTTTGCTTCCCAAGCCTTTCTCTCTTGTTCCCTTTTCAAGGCCAAGCTCTCCAAGTTTTTATTCTGGTTTTTCCATCCAACCAGTTCTAATTAATTCAGATTAACCAGGGACATAGCTTGGAAAATGGTTTGTTCACTGGATTCAGTAGAGGGAGGAATGATTCTACATTCAAGTTATTTCTCTTTCTCTTGTATATCCTTCTCTTTCTCTTGTAGTTTCTTTTCTAACTCATCAAATTTTCCTTTGAGAGTCTTCTCGCTCTCGACTATAAGAGTCATATCTTACTGCCATTGCTTTTCGTTTTCTCCAAATTTCAGTAATTTGGCTTTACAATCTGTCAGTTCAACATTCAAGCCCTCTTTTTCCTTCTCAAGATCCGCCAACTCAAAAGCTTGTATTAGCTGAGTAGAAGGGATCTTTAGCTTCTTTTTTAACAGTTGAATGGCATTCTCTTTTTCATTCAATAAGTTTTGTATTACTGGCCCTTTATCTTCTTGGCTCTCAACAGCCAACAAATCTATCTGTAACTTCTTGATATGTGCTTGGTGGGCTCTGTTCTCCACCTTCTCCTGTCTAAGCTGATTCTCAACTTTTCTCTTACCGGACTGTAGATTTGATAGTTTCTGTGTAGCCTTTAACAAATCAGTAAAAATAATGTCCCTGGTTTGTTTATGCAGATGTATCAAATCAGGAATGCGAATGTTTTCTAAGTTCATTTTCATCTTAACAACCTTATTCTTGGTTTCTATGGCCAAATTTAAAGTGTTTTGAGAATAATCTTGTAATATCTGTATCCGGATCTTCTCAATGATTACTCAGTTGAATAATCAACCAATGGAAAATAATTCCATATTGAAAATATAAAATAAATATTAAAGATGAATGACGATGAAAGATTACAAGGTGAGTGCCATATATATATAAATTGGAAAGGCACTTTCGATACCATCCATGAAAGGATGTGTCATTTTAGAAAAGTTTACTAATAACTANATATCAATATATATATATATATATATATATATATATATATATAGCATTGCCTTTCGGTTCATGATGCTTTGTCCTCAAAGCATGCTTTACAAAACTCATTTATAATTTAAATATTGTAAGTAAAACTATGAGCTATTTCGTAAAACCATGGGCTATTTCACTTGGTTTTTTAATTTTTCCCCTTTTATTTCTTTGTTGATAATTTTTTTTTTATTCTTCATTTTTCCCTCTCATTCTAGCTTCATATTTGGATTGGAATTAATAATTCTTCAATGAAATTCAAATGGCCAAAGGCCAATTTTTGGTCCAATTTTTACCAGAGAAACTCTGAATATGGATGGCTAAAAGTCATTGTGAGGTCAAAGACCTAAATTCAAGGAGATGTCAAAGACGTAAATTTAAGGAAACCTTGATCATTTTGGACAAAAGCCAGAGATCAACAGAAGCCCTAGGAAGATTGGCTTTGATACCAATGTAATATCCGTATCCGGATATTCTCAATGATTACTTAGTTGAATAATCAACCAATGAAAAATAATTCCATATTGAAAATATAAAATGAATATTAAAGATGAATGATGGTGAAAGATTACAAGGTGAGTGCCATATATATATACATTGGAAAAGCACTTTGGATACCATCCATGAAAGGATGGGTCATTTTAGAATAGTTTACTAATAACTATTTATTAATTATTAATTATGAATATCCATATGTATTAATATACATATACATATACATATACATATATATATTATTAATATTAATATATATGGATATTCATAATTAATAATATATATATATATATATATATCTCTAACAATGACAAGAGATACATCTTGGCTAGAGATCTTTCTTACCTCTGCATACAACTTCAAAGCTTCCTCTGAAGCTACATCTTTGTCATTCTTGTACTTATCAAATAATTCTGACCTAGTTTTGAACTGTGAGGTAGAATTAGTTGGTGTATCAGCAAATGCATATTCTTTAATTTCAAAAGCACGCCCTTACACTATCATTTGTTTCTTTTTCTTACCTTTATCTTCTGTCACTTGGACAAGCTGTCCTTCTTCTTCAACTTTCTGCTTCTTTGGAGTTCTTCCTGTGTCCTCCTCCTCTATATCCATAGCATCTGAGAAGTCCCTTTTGTTGGTTCTCTTAGAGCAGTTGGATATGGGTGTAATTTTCTCAGCTACTGGAACCAAGATGGAGGTGCCAGGTTGTGGTGAGGTAACTTCCCTTACAGAGGAAGTAGATTCTTCATGCATATCAACATCCCCTTGAGTATCATGGGGGTAATCCAACCAGTTTGCAGCCTTTGGTAATCCTACAACTTCAAAGTGCTCAAAGGGATTTCTTTTTTGAACCTGTCTTCTAATTGAGATAATGTGATGGGGATCATACTTTATAGCTGCTTCAGTTAGAAACCCCATATCTTTCGGAAAAATTTCAATCATTGGAAGGACAAATTTGTTCTTAATGATAAATGGGCCTACAACCCATGGGAATCTAATCTCTATAGACTTCTTTAAATTTAGAAAATGTCCAGTCTCCACTATTAATATTTGTTTGATTAGTTCCATAGAAAATACCGTGGGAGTAAAAAATGAAGGTAGTATATAGGGCTGATGAATAAACCCATATAACCTGATTAATGTACCTTGTTAAAAAAGAAACTAGTCACCAATTCTCTTTTCTAGAGAGAACTGTAAAATCTCTTTCATTTTTGGCAAAACCCTGGGTGGTTTCTTCTAAAAAATAGCACTGTAAACCTCAGAAATGAGGAAATTCATAAACTTGTTGTAGTCCCTATTCATTTATTCTGTAAGCACCATCTTAGTGAATTGTAGGTTTTCCTCATTGAATGACAAGACCATTTTCAACAAATAAGACTGGAATTTGAAACTTCTTATTTTGTGGAAATCCACTAGCCGAGAATGAATATGAATATTCTCAGCTAGGAATTCATCAAATTTAAGGCAAGAAGATTGCACTAACTAACTAGAATCTTCAGACTCAACTTGACAAGTGCTTAGGGTAAACAACAAGATCATAAAGGGTTCAGTGACATACTTATCTGTGTCCAACCCTAAAAGCATACTCATCACAGTTATGACACACTAAGTTTCTTCATTAAAAAGGTTGGAATCAATAGGGAATGGTTGGTTACGTAACTGGACATCAGGTTTAAAACAAATTTTGACAAAATCCTGCTTCTTTTCAATAGTGGACTCTCTAAACTACTGAACTATGGACTCTTCATTATACTCTATGGACTTCAAGTTGAACTTAGCAGGAACTAAAAGGGTATTTCTAATGACGAGAGGACTAATTGGACATAGGATTTTTGAGATAGTTGTATCCATAATTAACCTCTTAGAGGAGGAGTAATTAATGGCACACCAATCAACGAATTCAAGCTAGTTTAGGGTTTGATCCGTAGAGAAATAATGGAAAAATGACTGGTAAACACTGTGAAACTCAGTCCCATGGTCATTAAGAAGTTTTAGCTTGTTTTTAACAACATCAATAGTTCCATTTAGAAGTACAATATCAGATATTTCTGAATCTTTGTCTTCAAATAACTCCTCAATTTTATGATACTCTAGGTTCATGTCTTCTACTTCTTCAACTTGAGCCATTTAAATACTTTTCAATGGAGACAAAAGGCCTACCTGGTCTGTTGGCAAGTGGCCTAAGGATTCTATATGAGTTGGCCGCTTCCACACAGTCCTTAGCTTTCGTTTTCCAATGCACGGAATAAACAAATGCCCTAATTTGACGTGCATATACTTTTATATTATTTTTCTCTTCATATCAATCTTGCATCTTTTGCAGTGGAAATAGTTCTTAGATGTCCATCTTGTATGATCCATCCCGTGTCATCGATCTTTTTCTCGATTTAAACCCCCTGTTTCCATCCTTTGCAATGTTGCCTCCCTTATCCTTCACGCACATAACAATTGCTAATTGAATTATAACCACTGATTTATCTTCGGATCGACCTCCATCATCGATTATTTGCACCTTTACTCACATTTTTCTTCCAATTTAGATCTCTTTATGAATATTGCAATTTTCCTTTCTAGAATGATTATTCACCTTCGATCTGAATGCGGATCCATCTAAGTTGTTGAACTCCACTTGATTTACCCAATTTTGTTGATTTTCTTTCCAACTCCGAGTGAGCATGTTTTGGTTGCGAAATGATCTTAGGCCATATATTTTTCTCAGATCAAATCTACACCCTTCATTTCTTAGGCCTTTTAATTTCATTTCACAAACTTGCCAGATTTTTTCTTCCTCGCATTTTCAATCTACCTAATATTTGTGAGCTGTAGATTTGAATCCTGCCTTCATTTAGACCATCCAATAGCACGGTCTCAGCCATATTTCACAGATTTTGAAACTTTATTCATCCTTGCATCTTCAAATTGTGAAATTATTTTTGACTGTCAACCAGGATTAGAGTTCAATCTAAGCTGCCCATAGATGAGGCTTGTACATGATTTCACAAATTTACAACTTAAATTGCTCAGCGCTAGTTCCCATTGCGAAATTTATTAGGACCGTGGATCTAAAACCCGCTCAAATCTCCACTGCTCAACTTTGTTAGGCCAACCATATTTCATAGATTTAGAAAGTTTGTTTGTCCTTGCATTTTCTATCAACAAAATTGATACCCTCCGTAGATCCACTTCTCCTCCAGATCATCACCGTTGAAATATGCAGGCCCTAAGCAATTTCACAAATTTTAAAACTTAAATTTTTCGTGCAATTTGTGGAAGCGAAATCAACCCACGCCGTGGATTTATTTTATCCTCTGATCTTATTCGGTAAAACATGTGGAGCCTACCAAATTTCGATGTTACGAAAACTTTATTTATTCTTTCATGTTCAATCAAAAAAATGTCTGTCAACCGTTTATCTGCTTCCACCTGTTGATCAAATGGTCGATTCTACCTGCAGGTTAACATCCTTCCGCTAATACCAAAAAATATTTAAACCAAGCATCTTACCTTTGCGAAATTGTTTGCAAACATTGATCTTGAATGTTGTAAATCCACGCCCTTCATTTCTGTCACCACATAACCCTGAGCGAATTTTCATATTTAAACTCATTTTCAAGGTCAGAACTTAGTATTTTCAATCTTTTTCATTCCAAACCTAGGAATAAACCCTTCAGAACACTTCAGAAACCCCATTAGCACCCATCTAGGTCATATTATATAAAAATATGCATACTTTAACCATCATTTTCACTCACATAATCCCTTCCAACTATTCATCCCAAAAATAATGCTAACAACTCAATTTTTGAGGTTAAGCACTTATCAACAATGGAAAAAAGTTGTTGATTTCTATAAAATAGGGGCGAAGAGAAAAAGGAAGATAAGGTGAAAGCATATGACTGTTCCACTATGGGAGATTTCATGTGGCAAAGAAGAATTATGATGGACTAACAATTCCCACGCAATACTTTTTAAGTTGTTTGAATTCCCTATGCGGTCTTCCAAGCTCAACATATTATATCCTTCACACAACTAGGTAAGCAAAGAATAAATTACAAGTAGTTTGCTTTCGAAACATTTTCACTTCATTTGTTAATTGATCTCTGTAAATAATTGGATGAGCTGATGATGTTATATGGACTGTGGTAAATTCATTGAAATCGGATGTAGTTCAACAATGATGACAAAATTTTTACAGGGGGCAAGAGGAGTTCATTTCCTTCCATGCGACTGAGCCAATTTATTCATTGCAAAACAACAAGGTTGGTGTCCATAATATTCAATGATATTTCCAACCTAATTCATGTCTAAGAGCTGAGCTTTCCCAATTTCAATTGAAATCTTGAAATTTTTATCGTGTGACATTGGGTTTGGACCTCACGAGTAACACAAAGTTGGCTAGCAAGTTCTCAGTGGTGAGTTTTAGCATGTTGTTCTTGCTCTTATCTGTGTTTTTGAGGAATTTTTGCTTTCTTGTACGACTAATCTCCACAAAAGGAGAATTATGCACTTTCTTTATTTGTGATATAGGCCTAAATAATGTGGCATGATCTTGAACAGATGAAAGTTGCAAGCTTATTTGGCACCCATGTTCTCTCTTTTCCTTTGGATGGTACATACCATAGTAGCAGCATTAAGATTAATCAAGTCTTTCCATACTAAAATTTTATCAACAATTCATCGGAATTGCCCCTAAATTCGGATTGTCTTCATACATAAATGCTACCGCTTCGAACAAATACATCATTTCAACTAAAAAGCTTCTTCGTCAAAATTGCAAATACAACTATCATGGGCGTTTGAAAATACAAACTGTAATAAAATACATTCGACACCATACATTACAAGAGTATCATTTTAGAGGAAGACACACAAGATTTTCTAAATTTTTGAATAATTTGTATGTTTTTTCATATTAGGGTGATATATAGTCCCATATTTTTTTAGAACTAGATTTTTCTGATACGTTTTTTTTCTAAATCG
>LPNX010500971.1:401894-437720 GCA_001517045.1 Pseudotsuga menziesii | reverse complement strand
ACCACCATCAACCTCATCATCATCATCATGGTCATCATCATCACCCTCATCCTCATCATCACCACCATCAACCTCATCATCATCATCATCACCCTCATCCTCCTCCTCATCATCATAGTCATCATCATCCTCATCATCACCATCATTGTTCACCATCATCCTCCTCATTGTCACCCTCATCCTCATCATCATGAACCTCGATCCTCATCATCATCATTCATCGCCCTCATCCTCACCATCATCATCATCTTAATTGACACCACCATCCTCATCATCATCATCATCATCATCATCATAATCTTCACCCTCATCCTCCTCCTCATCATCATTACCCTCATCATCATCATCATCATCATCATCACCCTCATCCTCCTCCTCATCATCATTACCCTCATCATCATCATCATCATCATCATGGTCGTCATCATCATCATCATCGTCATCATCATCATGTCACATCTTCATATGTTTTGCGACACAATACATACTATAGAGAAAAACGTTGGTTATGTCACATTGTGATGTTGATCATTTTCATTCTAATAATAATGAACATATGTTGACTTGGTACATCAATAACATGGTATGGAACATTATGGCTAGGTTACATTATGAATTTGTGATGATATCTGTTATTAGGTTAGTTCATAACATGTGAATAACAGATATTGGATATAATTTACTTCATAATATATTTTTCATACATACTATACAAAAAAACATTGTATTAATAATATTTTAAGTATATTATGTTTTATATTAATTAAATAATATGGTAATAAATATATTAAATATTATTTATTTTATATTATGATTAAATAAACAATATTATTTCTATTAATACTTTGCAGATATGTCTATGGGCGCACCCGTTACTAGCAACAACCACATTAAATTAATAATGTGTCTGAATACGCTGATAGGCGTAAATTTAGGCACATACTTTTTACGCCTATGTGCTTAAATTTACACCTATCGGCGTATTCAGACACATTATTAATTTAATGTGGTTGTTTCTAGTTGTATCTACAATGATCTATCCAACTTGTGTTTATTTGGTTCATGTGGTTTCTTGATATTCACTTACTATAAGATCAACTTGTGTTTATTTGGTTCATGTGGTTTCTTGATATTCACTTACTATAAAAGGTGGGCACAATATGTTTGTTTCTGGCATTTTCTTTAGTGTGTTACCATATGTTTTAGTGGGAAATGATCAATTGTTGGAATTGTTGTAATGGGAAAATTGTGGACTTTGTGTAGTAGGTTGGGAATGGAATGATTTATTTTGGTCTCTTTTAAGGGTTTTGGTCATCTAGTGTAAATTTTAAAGGGATTTTTATCCTAGCCCCTATTTTGGATAATAGGCACAACACATGTTTCGACCAAGACAATTTTGCATCATCATGTGTCCTGAACTCGCTTATAGACAACTTGCATTCATTGTAGTCAACTTGTTGTTGGTGATGTTCATGGTATGTTTGCCTCCTAATTTTGTTGTATTTCTTGATATCTATATCATGTTTATCATGGATAGATTTCTTTTCTTCCATTCCCTTAACATTAGTACCATACCCAATCTCTATAAGGTGGCGAATGATCCGTCCTTCTGCTGCAATGAGACATGACAAATAGCCTCTGAGTCTTCCATATTTATAGTGCGAGGCAGCTTGACAGAGAGCCGAACGAATTGTTGAAAGCCGTAGGATCAATTGGGTGTTTTGGCAGCAGGAGAAAGAAAGGGTTGCTGAATTCAGAGGCCGACGAGGAGTCGAAGGAGCTGCAATTCTCTCGTCGCTTTTCTCATGTCTCAACATCGATGGAGTGATATCAGGCATTCCGATTTGTTGTTTCTGAGCTCCCAGATGATCACGGCCGATAGCGGACTAATGGTTTTCAGAAATGTAAATCCAGCAGACGAAATGGAAACAAAACGCAAAACAATAGAGACAAAAGGCTTAGTTGAATATTCTGCTCAGATTGACCAGAAGAAATCCATGTCTGAGATCATTAGCTTCAATAGATTTCAGTCTTGCAGCAGGAACAACGATAGATTGCTTCCATTTACCACGTATGGAGGGAAAGATGAGAAAAAATTGTTTTCTATTGTCGAAAAAACTGTGCAATGGTTGGATAGCAATGGTGATGCAAATGACAAAGGGATGGAACTAGTTCTTCATGCCGCCATTTAAAAATGGCAAGGTGATGATGCAATTGTTATGGACATGCAATTTGGTTGGAAAAATTCCGCTAAGCCTTGGTAATTTATCTCATGGGCTATATGGATCTCGGCTCTAACCTTCTCTCAGGAAATATTCCTGAAAGTTTAAGGGAGCCAAGGGTATACTGGTATTCTAAATACTCTTTATAGAAAATATTGTTGGTGGAGCCCAGAATGTGGCAATTAGTGCTCATGTGTAACACTCTTTCTGGACCAATTCCATCCAATGTTGGAGAGCTTAAGAGCATAAAGATTCTGGATCTGTCACGGAATTCGCTCGGTGGAAGAATCCAGGAGGGGATTGTTTAGTTCACATATTTGGAGGATTTGCTGCTATTTCTAAATCAGCTCTCGGGACCCATTCCTCCCCAGCCTGATCAGCTTCGATACCTGAAATATTTGCGGATTTTTGAAAACAAGCTCATTGGACTATTGCCACAGAATTTGGGAATGAATTCGAAGCTTCTGGGTGTAGATGCTTCATCCAACGATCTATGGGGACCTATACCGCAGAATCTCTGGAGGGGTGTAACGTTTGTATCTTTGTACATTTTGTCCGAGTGGAACCCTTCCCTTGTCTCTAGCATCTTGTAGGAGCTTGGTGGGCTTAGTGGCGAAGTCCCTCTAGTTTTATGGAGTTCTCCAAATATAACATTCCTTCAGCTCTTTGACAATAAAATTGAAGGCCGAATTCCTCCAGAGATTGCAAATTCAAATCGTTCGTGCTTGGATATCGCCAAAAATCGATTCAACGGAAGCATTCCTGCAGAAGTTGGATAGCTTCGGTTTCTGAGTGTTTTCAACGCGTCCAATAATAGACTATCTGGAAGTATTTTGGAGGAGATAACAGGGCTAGATTTCCCAAACATACTCTTACTCGACCTAATTACATTTCCTAATCCACTACATTCGACCTCGTCTTCTTCTTTTTCCTCTTCTTCATCGACGGGATGTTCAGAAGACTACTCTTCCTCTTTAAAATCATTTTCTATGCCCTCGCCTCCTTCTTGCTTGACCTCATTGTTCTCCAGTAACTGTTGCTACTGCAATAAATAAAGGTCTAGTTGCTCTCTGACAAAGGCCTTCTTTCTCGTCAAATCAATTCCGAGTTCCTCTTCCATCTTACGGCTTATGCTCAAAGTCGTAGTGGTCATTAAGTCTGCGGTCTGCAGAATTTCCTTCAAGTACTTTGCAATTTCTTGCTCCGAAACCATCTTAGTTTCCTTGTTTTCAACTGTCAAAACCGCTCGGAATGAATTATTTTCTTCCTGGATTCTATAATTAAAATGTGCACATTTGTTTCGATCGTTTGTGGGTGGTGTTTGTTGTTTTAGGGGCACAAATTTTGGGGTTTGGAAGGGGGAAGGAGCCGAGAATGAGAAAACACGAAGAATGAAAATACGACCCTTTCCCGCTATTGCCCGCTACTGTTAGGTTTTTGGGCATTGTGGAATTTGGGGGTGTGGTCATATGGATAAGGCTCTATGGGAATCCCCTTGACCCGTGTGTGCGGGAATCGGGAATGGGGTCGTTTTAGGAGTAAACTACTTAACCGACCATTTGCACCGATCGAACGACCTGGATCACATGAGCAGTCACATCCGACGTTGCCGGTCGTCCGATCGATGCAAATGGTTGGTTAAATAAGTCAATCTATCGTTTTATTGGCTTTATTAAATGATACAACGGGTATGGTGGGAGTAATATTATGAAAAAAAGATGAGTATTTGATGGTGGCGAGACTCATTGCATTAAAACAATATAAATATACCTTGCAAAAAACAAAGTTATCAAATAATCACGAAGGCAATGGGGAGATATATAAATGGTAAATAATTTATCACTTATTTTAAAAAAAATATCTTGATGGAGTGTGTATTCTAAACATTAAAAATGGTTTAGATACAAAGACAACATTAAAAATGGTTTAAATACAAACATATCATTCAAAATATTTTTATAATGTTATGTGTTGTGGATATATGGCGATGGGTTATATTTTTATTTTACGCCAAAGGCATTTAACAAAGGAGACGGGAGTTTTGAACTCTTGTTTTGATTCCTTGTCGCTCTACCCAACCATATTTAGCCACGTGTCGGTTCACTTTAAGCTTGCCATGTGTTTACCTTGTTCAGTGTCTTTCTAACTGGTTTGCGGTTGACGATGGAAGAACTGCACATGTTTGCATTTGAAGGTAAAGTAACAACACATGTTTGAAGACATACTTCCTACATAATTGAAGACATAGAAAATCTCCACATATTTCTAGGTGAAGTACCTAGGTTCACTAATAAGATCTGATGGTATTGATTTATCATACATGGATATTGAAAACTAGATTCTACTTGCAAAGTGTGTCATCATAGTGCTTGCAACCTATGATTCTGTGAATGGTATCAAGGAATACATTGTACAACATTGCTAATGCTATGTTAATTAGGGGTATTGTGACTTGAGATCAATTGAAGGATGCAAATGAATAACACATTGTTGGTGGTACTTTTAGCTTTATGTGTATTGCTCAACCATTTGTGAAACCATCTTTGAAGACACTCATCCATTACATAGTTGGTTTCCTCTTTTTGTTTTCCTTTTTGTATCTACAATGACCTATCCAACTGAACTCACTAACTGAACTCAACTGATGAAGGTTGGTGTTGGCAGTCCCAGTGGCTCCTAATTGTAGGAATTGATCTAGGAGGCTCCTGAACCGATGCATGCAAGTGCAATCAGTGGCAGTAGGCCTCAATTAGTGTTCCCCACACTTTAGTAACTGGAACATGTGCCCCAATTAGGACAAATGGACCCAATAGTGCTAGTGACTAAAAATAGAGTGGATGGACTCCTGATTTAGGACATATGACCAAATTGGACAAGGGAGGATTAATAATCCTAACAGCAAGTGGAATAGTTGGAATCTAGCTAGAGTGTGGTCAATTTGTTTGTCCCATGAAGCATTAATTTTGATATCTTTTGGCCTACTTAGAAAAAATACCTTTTTTTTAACAGGATCTAGGAAAATATTATATTATATAAAAAAGATGCAAGCAACCAAGCTTACAAAAAGAGTTAAAAAATTGAAATTCATACTGTCTATCACCAAAAGGCCTGAACTATATGTGATGCAAACTATTAACAGAGCCTTACTGATGTTCAATAAAAAACTTATGAAACCCTTAGAAGGGTAGATACAGACATAGACACCTAAAATTAAAAGACAAAAAACATAAAATACCATAAAACTGAGGCTATTGCTACTGCTTATCCCCTGGAGCTTTTACTGGTTAATCTACTGATGTCTCCTCCATTGGATGATCCCTTGCAAGAGAGGTTTTAAAGTGGTTTCACTGGTTCATGTTGACTAACTTGTGCAAATATTCCTTCATGTATCCAATGGTCCCCATAAGCTCATATAAATCTCTGTGATTATCTTCAATTCTGGTATCATGGATTCCCATTTTCTTGGCCATCCACTTAACTTCTGGTGTTGTAAAACTCCCTTCTTTATCCCCCTTGTTCACAATGTCATAGAGCCAACAGAGGCACTTCTTGATCTCCCTTAGAGAGGCTTGGAGGTCGTTCAACGTTGCATCCTTGTCATTACCTCCCATGACTGTGCGATATGCCAATCCTGCGTGCTCAGAAAATAGTGACTGCACCTTGTATGTGTTGTGTGGGATTTCCTTATCCTTAATGCCAAGGAATCCAAGAGCTAGGGGATGTAAAAAATCTACAGAAGGAGAAACACTCACTACGTTGTGACCGCTATGGCCAGAAAACAGAGCTGGGGGGGACTTGTTATCGCCTTCCATGGCTTGTGTTGAGTCTCTAATCATCCCGAGAGAGATAGGATTAGCATTAAAACCCATCACATGGGCTGCGATGCCAATTTTTCATGAATGCCAGCTGGACGTCGGGAAGCATGCGTGCTGTCGGATGTTGACTGGTCACCGGTTGCTACATGTTCGCCGAGGAGGGGGTGCTTCCACCAAAGTGCCTTGGTTAGTGAATAGTTCAAAAGATAGGGTGCTAGGAGCATGACTTATGCCACCCTTGGGCCCACTTTGAGACCACCAAACCATGCTTATGCTCCTAAGGGACATAACTTGAAGTTTTTAGATTTCCATTCACTGTGGAAGTTCCGACTTTTAGCTTAGCCCATTGATTTGCTAAAATTTCTTCTTTCGAATTATTGCTTCCGAGGATGTGAAAAAAGGAGTTTTGAATATTTACAGAGGTTTGCCCGATCTGTTCGTAAATCCTTCTAATTTTGACTACTCCTTTGTTGTATCCATAGACCATTTTGCGGATGACTTGTCTAGAGTTTCCCATGACTGTGAATTTGGTGATCTTGTTTTGCTTGACCAGTTCCAATCCAAAGAAAAGAACAATCGATTCTACTTCATTGTTGGTTTTTCGTCCAAGACCCCACGCATAAGTCATTATTTTGTTTCCTCCTAGGTGAAAAATAATCCCACTAGCACCTGCCTCCCTAGACTTAGAAAAACTACTTTGTCCACACTATAATGGGAACTTTCTTGATGCTAATCCAAATAGGGTATAAACTAGTCAACAAAAGACCTAGAACACATACTTGTCACCATAATCCATGCAATTGCACCTGCAGATTTATTGCAAGTATGAGAGTAAGTAAGCAAGAACAAATGACTGAACATTGGAAGTATTGTAGAGACACAAATTTCTTTTGTTTTTTTCAAGAAGGAAAATCATCGTATTATGAGGCCAAGGCTCACATAACAGAAGATATATACACTAATAGTCCCCCATCCCCCTTTTTTTTAAACAATATTGCCAAGTGGCCTAAATTTTTTTGGATCTTTTGTTGTATTTACAAATCCTACACCAAGCTTGGTTTGACATTTGACATATTAAAATACTTGGCAATGGAACTAAGATCACTTAACACTATTTTCCCAAACCAAATGTCACAATGCAGGAAGAACTAGAACATATCAACACTAGAAAGCACAAGAGTGCATTGCAAATGAAGCAAGCATTACCATAGATGTCATAGGGCTACTACAAAATGACATTAATACTACACAAATACATGTTAAATCATTGCAAAAGTTAAACATTTCAATTTTCACTAAAACAAAAGGGGAGAAGGCCATTGCTCTTTTATATGTAAATACAATCAACCAAATATGAAATTAATTTTTCTCACCATTACACAATCAATTATGCAAATGGCTCAACCAAATCTAGTTGACATGTTTCCCGGTACCATAATGTCCATGCACTTTAGTAGACACCCTCATCAAATGGGAGCACAAAATATATGCACACTACACAAGGAAATGTAGGAGGAGTTGTAGAAAGTGTTCTAGAAGATGAGGCAAGTGAAGATGTAAAAGACATTGCAAAATGGTTTGCAAAAGCAGGAGAAAAAGAATTATATTAAAAATGTAGAAGACACTACAATATGAGCCACATAACACAACGAAGGAAATGATGTCAAAGGAAAATTATAAAATAAAGGACACAAATCAGTATCAGATGATGCTTCAACATTAATGACATGACATGATTCTTATTCTCATAGAAACAAATTATAGAATATAGGAGATACCCTAGTATCACGTGCTTCAACATTGAAGACATGACACTATTCATATTCTCGTCTTAGTGGATCCAATATTTCAAATAAATTGAGGACCAAACATGGAGACACTAAAGATATTGGAAAATCCAATAATGTATTAAAGAACATTTGCGAGAAATAACAAAAACATAGTAGTAAACAAAAGAAACTAAAGGAAGCATTATCAATCAAAGAAGGCTCACTTCACTTACTCTAGCAAAACAATTCCATCTTAAACGAAAATGTTAGGAATAAAAAAAAGGAAATGTGAAAATAGACACACAGTCAAATTTAGTAGATAACATAGTCTTGGATTAAATGGGGAAATATATCATGGCCATATTTCATTTGAAGACTATGCTAAGAAAGGGATTTAGAACCAGATAGAGAATGACCAAGGAAATTTCATTGGATACAACACAATATTGGCAAGAATGAAAATGCAAAGCTAAGGCCATGTGTGGAGGTACATGGATTTGATATGATTAGGGAACTCATATATAAGATGCCAACACATGTTAAACTCCCTTCTATGCTACATAATTTTTGGAAGTAGGTCATATTCAAGTTGATTGGAGATATCATAATGAAATTTATCAAATTATATCATATGGCCTTTAATTCACCTATTCATTTTCTAGCCAAGATTTCTGTAGAAATACAATGGCCATAAAGGGTTCAATTCAAACAACAATAACCTAATGGTTGGTAAAATATAAATTGCAAAAAAAATTAAACTCCATAGAAGAAACCAAAAGAAGTCGTGATTAAATCAAATAAGGATCACTTCACTTACAGAAGCAAAAACATCATCTTAAACCAAAATGTTTAGAGGGAAAAAAGAAAGAAATGCGACAATAGATAAGAAGCATTCTTTAGCAAGGAACATAGGTTTGGAATAAATGGAATAATCTATCAATGGCATGTTCCATTTGAAGTCGATGTTGAAAAAATGATTTAAAACAATATAGAGAATCACCAAGGAAATTTCATTGGATCTAACACAATATTGGCAAGAATGAAAATGCAAATCTAAAGTCATGAGTGGAGGGACGTGGGTTTCATATGACTGGGGAACCCATATCAAAGATGTGAGTTTATGTTAAACTCGTTTCTATGCTACAAGAAATTTTGGAAGCAAGATATATTCAAGTTTATTGGAAATGGTATGAGGAAATATATTAAAATATATCCTACGACCTTCAATTCACCTATCCATTTTCTAGCCAATATTTGTCCAAGAATACAATAGACATAAGGGCCTTGCTCCAAATAACATTAACATTATGGTCGGTAAATTAGAAATTAGAAATATTTTATACTCTGTAGATATTCTCTATCGATGCTTTTGTCACATACAACATCAACCAATGCAACACCAGTCCCCCTATAATGTGGACAAGGAAAAAGTGAATTTAGTGGCCTCAAAAAAACATCAAAGTTCTAATCATATGGAGGCTAAATTGTTCTAGAATAAAGTAGGTCCAGGTCTACTGAAAAATTCGAGATCAATTCTAATAATTGGGAAAAATGGAAAATATGCAAGAATCGGACCCATATCCATGGAGCTTGCTCCTATGGAGTAGATTTTGACCTTTACAAACACAACATTGAGACTATTAATTCAACAAGAAACCCTTCATTACTCAAAGGTGAAACCTCGACCACAGATCGCATTAGGAATCCAAAAAAGGTATGCCAATATGCTTGTCAACAAAATGCTCAGAAGATGCAAAAGAATAATACAAAGTGAAGAAAAGCTTCCAATGACATGAAGAGTCCAGAAAAGGAGGGCTAGCTCCTATCCTATAAAAACCCTCCAAATGATATTTATGAGGCACACGTTTAATCTGCTTATCAATGACATGTTCACAATATATAATACTAGAGTATTCCAAAGAGAAGATAGCACACATAGCTCAAACAAGACAAAAAAATATCCCTCGACAAAGGCATCTCACAACACATAATTAAAAATACAACCTACTAAGAAGCATGTTTTTTCAACATCATAATTGTGACAACAATTATGATGCAGTGAAGTACACCAACACAAATTAGTTTTTTCTTTCTTTCTTTAAGAGGTAGGAAAGCTATGGAAACAATTCATCTAAGCATAGGCCAAGTAGAACACACTTACTCGCTAAAATTTCTCCAATTGCAACAAGGTGAATAACTAACTCACCATGCATCGTCATCGTCTCCACTTACGCACACCCAACAACCTGACCATTGTACCTACGAAAAAATGAAGCATCAACGCCCATGTCTCCATTGGGAAAACAAAAACCTTTTCTAAACAAAGAGAAGAAACAATGCAAATCCTCATCATACAATATGACCCCGACACAGGACATATCCCTTGTAGAAGCAAAACAAACAAACAATGCCCAAAGGAAAAAAATAACCTCTTGATCCAAAAAAACAAATGAATCTATCAAAAATCAACACCGTAGCTTATACAACTACCTTCTCTCTCGGTAATGACCAGTCTTGACAGGAATAGTCTAGTCAACCCACAATTGAATGGACCAACAAACAAACAATTCAAAAAATAAATGAAGCTGTAGAAAAAACCACCAAATAAATTTGTCAAACAATCTAGACCTTGCATCCACTATGCCAACCACTCAACAATGCAACAATTCTACTAGATCCACCATCAACTACTCTCCTTAATAACCACCTTCCACATGCAAACAGGAGCTTAGCCCACAAATAAATGCATAATCAAACCAAGGAACAAATGAACTAACATCGCATGGTCTCCTGTTAATGACCTAGATAGACATACATAAGCAAGCAAACCCATAAATGAGTGAACGCGAGAAGAAACTAGGCTTCACAAGAACAAGCAGGCCCACCCACAAACAAATGAATGGAGCATGTGCAAACACAAAATGACAAATGAACATAGCCAATGAGCACCACCAAATGAAGCTATCGAAGAGTTGAGACCCTGCATTAACTCCTCCAACCACTCATTAATGCATCCCTTCAATGCAAATTCTCACTCCATCACAGAGTATCAATGCAATTAAATCCCCAAACACGCATCGCACATCACTCCACTGCCACATCCCTTGACGTAGAACCCCATGCTCATGTCATTACCCTCACATCCAGTCATACACCAAATAATTCCAGGTTTAATAAATTAAAAACAAATACATAAAAAACACCCTTAAGTACGACTTTAGGGTTGTGCAAAATTTTTAAAGCATCCCATGATAATTGAAAACGATGTTTTATAAATGTCCCCTTGCAGGGACATAAAGATACAAGTTCAAATAGGTCATATATTGAGTTAGATTTTATGTAGTACAATGTGTTGGAGCTTAGTAGAATCTTCATATCAAAATCCAATTCTAGTATTACATCCTACACTTCATATCCATCAATGATTGTAATAATCTTGAATTATTTTAAGAAAACAATGTTTCTGTTGATTTGGCACAAAATTCCTTCTTCCACATCTTTTGAAGTGATTAAATTTTAGGTTCCTACCCTGACCCCCTTATTGAATAAAGACCCTTAGGTAGTCAACCCGCATTCATAGCGGGACCAGATGCAGTTATATATCTAGTGATTGAAGCACTATATAGAGTAGTAATCTATGTAATGTGTGGTGAAGAATTGTGATTGTATTTGGAACTTTTTCTCTTGAAGGTTCCCCCCTTAGAGAGGCAAGTGAATATAACTCTGTATTTTGGATATATTTCATACAAGAGATCTCTTTTTCTGGGTTTACCTATTATCTCATGTATTTTTTCTACATTTTCTTGGATTTCTAAGTCAAGTATATTACAAGTGGTATCAAAGGTATTTATGGGGCCAAAAGAGAATACATTTTAATACTAAGGTTTGGCTCTTTCAAATTAATCATCTTGACATTTTCACTCTTCTAGCGAATTTTTAGAGTATCAAATTTTGAAGATACAAAAAGGGCATACAAAAGTAACTTGTGTAAAAATTTCAGCATCCGGGTGACTATACTTTCGGAGATACAGTTTGTATAATTTAGGGTTTTTTACTAATTCATAAGATTTGGGTCCTTCAAACAAGTCATCTTGGCATTTTTGCTTGAAATGATTTTTTGTGAAGTTTCAGGGCCTAAAATTTTTAGGTTAAAATAAGGACACAAGGAAGTAGCATGGGTCAAAATTTTATGTACTGAGTTGCTACAAATTCAGAGATAAACCATGTGTAAGTTAGAGATTGTGACTAGCCCAAAAACTAGCCCTAAATAGGTGTTTTGGTAAAACTGTTACATCTAAGGTTTTAAAAATTCAAACTAAGTGCCACCAACTTTATTGGAAATAAGATGGACCCAAGTATTTTTAAAAAACATTTCATATTCATAATTTAAAAATTGGGTGCATGGAAGGCCGTACTAGTTCACTCTTTTGAGAAGTCCAAAATCAATAAGTGTTGGGAAAATTACCCTAATGTTTCCTTGACACATAATAACTCAGTACAACCTATGGCATTGTAGAGTAGACATATAACATTAATACATGACAAAATTTCAAACTCAAATGTGCAAAATTTTTAGAGTTTCGAAATATTCAAGGTGAGCTTGTAGGACCCCCTCCAAATTTAAGGATTTTACAAGTTGTGATTATTTCAAAATTTTGGCCTCAAACCCTACCTTGAAAAGTAGTTTATTTTCGAGTGATTGTAGAGATTGTTAGAAAAAAAGATCGCAGAGCAATAACAATAAACAAGATGCAAATATTAAACACATAAACACATTACAAGAGAGGCATCAATATAACGTGGTTCACCCAAGACGGGCTACGTCCACATAGACTTTTCCAGTCCTTTATTATTATACCATCCAACAAAATGAAGGGATAGAACCTACAACACACCCGTTGCACTTCCTCTTCACTCTCTCACAGTCTCTCTCACACAATCACAAAGATCGTTTTACAATGCTACAATACAATACATAGCTATATTACAATGCCTTCCTTTTATAAAGAGAATACCATGGAAAAATACCATGAGTTGCCCAAAACCATGGAGAGAGCTATAAACCTCGAATAGTAAAAAGGCATGCCTCATGGAGAGAGCTATAGACATTTTTCTATGAATGCTATTGTATTTTGCTAGAGATTAGCCTTGACTCTTAGAGAATGATGTGTTTGAAGACAAGGATTATGTGAGAGAGGGGTACAATGTTTATCAGTTCCCTTGGTGACTAGCTCTTTGAAAGACAAGATTGATCTAGGGACTTTGGTGAGAAATGGCTATAACGCCATGCTGGGAAGAGGTAGAGGAAGATGTTCTCGTTGTGGAAGGGTTGCCATTCCTTTTTCTAGGACTATGCAGAGAGCCTATAAGTTTTTCTTAGATTATCATAGGCTGAACCTAGGGCAATTAAAAAATAATCGAGCATTCTAAGGAGGAGGTTAGGTTTCAATGGAACCTCACTTCCAATGATGAGGTTGGCAGAAAGATGTAGCAATGGGTACCAGACTCAGGAAACACTTGAGCTTGGACCACCCAATACCATCAAATGGTTGACCTCTATTGGCATTCACAATATCTAATTGGGCAAGCTCTTGGAGACATAAATTCTGGCAACTAAAAAGTCTTGCTACATCTCGAGGAAATATAGGTGCAACTTAAAATGATGGATGTCAAGATAAACATCCTAGCCAAGGCAACTAAGAAGATTGAGAAGATTAAGTTCATGGAGAAAGGCTACAAGACATGTCCAAGTCATCAGGAGTCCTATCACAATACCTTCTCAAGATGAGCGACCAATTTATTTTCCTTCTAGATATGGATGCAAGGTTTTTGTTTTCAGTCATTCTAGTTTTGTTATTTAGATATTGTTGTTTGCACTATTGTGTTTTGCAATGCCCAACCTTAATCAATGAAGCTTAACATATTCATAATGACAATCCACTCATTAAACTTCTTCAACATATCATTTAATACCGTGTTCGCCCTTATTCTGAAGGCCTCTCTATCAGTCAGAGATCCTCGAGGTAAATAGGACCTTTTGGCTGTAAGTTCGACGCATCTTTTCTGGTGACCAGGGCTCATCTCAATGTCCCAACACTACGACTTAGCTGCATCTTCTCAAAATGCATTTTCATATTTTTCGAATTCATTGGGCGATCCACAAAACCTTTGTAGCACTCTAAAATGGCGTCCTGTGCATAATCGTCCTGCATATAACAGAAACAATCTTAAGAAAAAGTGGGCTGCCGAATCCCGCGGATTGATGGAAAGAAGCTTTTGAAAATCTTCAGTCGGTACTAATCTAATCAAACACGAGCGAGAGAACCTATGAAGTTCAAAACCAGATATATAAATAAAAAACCAGATACATAAATAAACGATCAATCGTATTCTGTATAGGAGTAACAATGACGGACGGCTTCCATGGCAATGGCGGCATCGAGCCCTCATCTCTCGAATGATGCCCAGCAAAACGCGTCATAACGGGCTCTCTGAGTGTCACCTATTATCCCACATTGCTAATATATTCAATCTAATTAGATATTATAATTGCGGTACTCCAGCGGCCTTCTCTGTCTTCATAGAAAGGAGAGATGGTTGGCATCTCCCTCGATAAGGACGGCAGTTATGTTCGGACGTTTTAATCTCACGCGGTTAAGGCCCTCCACCCCCAAGGATTTTTAACTCCGAGTTTTAACAATCTATCTTATTCTCCCAACTTTAGCAATTTGTTTATAAATAAATAACAATTTATTTTATTTACCAAACTTTAACAATTTATTTTATAAATTATGATAAATATTTTAACAATTTATTTTATAAATAAAAAAATTAACAATAATTGTAATTATGTTTATTTTCCCAACATTAACAATTTATTTTATTTTCTCAACTTTAACAATTTATTTGATAAATTAAGATAAATAACAATAATTTTATTTTTTTGGAATTAAACTTTATTTTGGATTTGGACTCCAACAAAGTGAGCTAACTCTGAAGGTTTCTTTTTTTGTAAGTTCAGGTCTAATCTATTAAGTGAAGATAAAAATACAGGTAATGATACAAGTATGTGTGTTTCGAAAACACTAAACTGAGCCAAAATAGGCGATCTAAGAGTACCAAAAAATGATCATCTCCATAGAAGGGAAAACAGATCTTAAACAATCCAAAAATGCTGAACAAAGTAATTGAAAGCCAGACAACTATAGACTAGACAGGTGTCATGTATTGGAAAGCAAAAAAAAACATGAAAACCGTGGATTCTAGACATTTGGAAGAACGAAACACTTGGTGTCAGAGTGGTTCATACGGAACCTCGATGATTGGGCAGCGGTATTCAATGCCCCATTGGAGTTCCTGCTTTTTGCCATTCTCTCGCTCCTGTTCTGGTTTCTTGCAGATGCCTGTGGAGTTGTTGTTCGTGGAGTTTCCTGAGTCCGGTGCTGGTTGCTTGACATGATGAGGTGTTGTCTTCTTGGTGGCTTTCCCTTTCTTCCTCACAAACTGTCGCTGTGGAGCGATGAGTGTGCTCTGACCAAGGAGCGGTGGAGGGGGAGGAGTGGGNGGGGGAGGAGTGGGGAGAAGAGGAGGAGCAGGAGGCAACGGAGGGGGTGGGGGTGGCTGAGCAGGGTCGGGGATGTTGTTAACGGCTCGGAGAATGAGTCTGGTGAGCAAATTTTTAAAAACCCAGTAATTTTCCCTGCGGGAGATGGTGCAAGTGGCTGCAGTAGTGGAGCCCGAAATTTTATCTTCCCAGTCTTCGACTACGGATCTTAGAGGGGCCGGAATCTCAACTTCGAATTCCCTGTTATTGGCATTCGGGTGGAAGGGTGGTTCCTCAAGGTTACCATCCCTTCTGCGACCTCTTCCTCCTCTAGGGGGTCTTCTCCCGCCTTTGGGAGGTTCTCTACGTCTCGGCGGCATGGGGTTTCCAGAGAGCGCATGACTGAAACAGGCAACGGGGGAGCAGAACGAAGAGTAGATAGGGATGGGTTTTGCTGAAGCAGGCTTGAACAGACGGGGATTGCACTGAGTGCGGTTGGCGGAGAAATTGGAATGGTGAGCGAGAAACAGGGGAGGATCCATATTGCACCCAGCCGATGATCATCCATGCGAGCCTTAATGGCTCTGTACCCAGCTTGCTCGGCCTTAATTACCAAGGGGACTGGTACTGCTGGTGTTTCTATTGGTGCTGGCGTCATCGACGGAGGTGGCCGGATGCCGATTGTCGACGAAGAGATCTCCATTCTCATCGTGGACCGGAGAGGTGTCGGGCCCATGAGGGTGCCGATTTGCGTTCACTCCATCCAGAGCCACAACCATGTCCACGTCCCTATCCACATTCACAACCCTATCCTTTTCCGCGGCCACATCCATGTCATCCTAAGCCACGTCCATGTCTGATCCATCCTGTGCTACGTCCCTGTCCACGCCATTCTGAGCCGTCCACACCATCCTAAGCCACATCCAAGTCCACATCCATGGTCTCGTCATCCCTAACCATTCTGTCCTCCATGTCATGTGTCCTGTCACCTACATCCGGGGGGTGGTCTTTGGCAGCTGTTTGTAAAGACTCCTCCTTAAAGCTGTTGTCTGGTATTTCCCCCAGCTTGAAGGTCTGAATGAAGGAGTGAGAGAGGAGGCCTTTGTTTGTCAGTATGTCTGCAAGGGAGTTTGCTTCACGCCTGACATGTTGAAAGGTGATTGCCATAGGTTTTGAGAGGAGGTTCACGAGTTGCTGCAGTTCATATTCCAGCTTCCAGGAAAAAGAGACTTTACTGCTGCTTAAGCCATGCTTAGAATGAGAGCCGAATCTCCTTCCACAATGAGGGGGAGGAGTCCCTGATTCCTTGCAATAATGATGCCTTGCAGCAGTCCCATTAGTTTTGCCGCATTATTGCTTTCCAACCCTAATTTGCCATAATAGATGTTCAGTATTTGTCCCTTATCATTTCTGAAAGCTCCTCCAAAGCCTGCTTTCCCAGGATTCCCCTTCGAGGCGCCATCAAAGTTGAGTTTGATTGAACCTTGAGGCGGGGGAGACCAAAAGTCTGGGGAATAGAGCCTGAGCCGAGGAGTCCCCAAGAGATCACTTTGCACCGTGGAGGGAATGAGCCAGTTGCGGAGGATGTCTTTTTCTTGAGGATTGGCTTGAAGATCTTGATCTGACTAGTTGGTCAACATCGTGGTTTCTTTGAGATTCAGTCTTATGTGATTCCAGATGGTACCAATAGCGTTAATTTTTCCTTCAAAGATTCTGTTGTTCCTTTCCTTCCAAATGTTCCAGATGAGAAGCCCAGGGAGGAGCTACCAAAGTCTGTTGAGGATGGGATTCTCTTAAGGGTGATCATGCTAGTTCTTGATGTTGTTAGCAATATTGCCTTGTTGACGGTCATTTCTTCTGCATAAAGGCGTAGTTTTGATCCATAACTGGTTGGCTATGGTGCATTGGTTCAAGAGATGCTCCATAGTTTCCTCCTCTTCTTTACAAAGAGGGCACTGTGAAGGTCCTGTGAAGCCCCTTTTGACCAGGTTATCCCAAGTGAGTATTCTTTTGTGAAGAACCTGCCAAAGGAAGATAGTGACTTTGGGCCAGGTTTTGAGTTTCCAGATCTTTAGCCATGAGAGGTCTTGTTGGTCAGGCACGCTTATTCTGATGTGATAAGCTTCTTTGATGCTGAACATACCTAGGGCATTGTGACCCCAACGAAGGATATCAGGGCCATGTCTGATGCGAATGGAGCGCTGTTGAATGTGGTTCCATAGAGCTTCTGAGAATGCATGTTGTTGGTGTTGGTGCCATTGATCATGGGAGATCCATTCCCAAAGTTGCTGGTGTGATTGAGCCCTCCAGAAGGAATGAACCTTTTCGTGCCGAGGGATCGTGAAGCATTCATGAAAGTGGTGCAGATTGAAAGAGTCTTCCAAGGAGGGGAGTTGATTCCAAGAGTCAGTCCAAAAGTTGGGGGCGGATCCATCGTGTATTTCCCAGAAACTGTGATTTTGGATTATCAGTCCCTGCGAGTTGGATGCATTCCAGATGAGAGAACCATTGATGTCTTGCGAGTAGCGAATTAGTTGGAAAGGAGGCCAATTAGCAGCGTACTTTTTGTTCCATAGCTGAGCTCATAAGCTATTGTTTTTGGTAACCCAGTTCCACCATATTTTGGCACTTAGGATCTCATTATCGATGGCTGGATCTCTTAGTGCCAGGCCTCCCTCTGCTTTGGTTTCGCAACTTAGTATCCCATTTGATCAGGGCCCAGTGATGCTTCTGACTGTTACCTTTTCAGAGGAAGGATATCTGGAGTGAGCGGATGGCTTTGAGTACCCATTTGGGGGCCGCCAAAACGGAGAAAAGATAAAGAGGCATGGCTTGAAGAACTGACTTAATGAGAACCAGCTGACTCACCAGGTTGAGGGAACGGAGGTTCTAGAGCGAGAGGCGAGAATCCAACTTGGTTAGCAGGTCCTTCCAACAAGAATGTTTAAGGGCAGAATCAATTAGAGGGGCTCCCAGGTACTTGGAAGGGAGTTAGGCATCCTTGAAACCCAGGATACGAGTGACATTCCTTTGAGTAGCTAGAGGAGTATTGAAGAAGAAAATCTTAGATTTCTGAAGATTAATAGTCATTCCAGAAGCTTTGGGAAAGGTGGTGAGGATGCCATCACGAGAGCGGGATTCCTGTACAGAGGGATGCCCCATGAGGAGATTGTCACCTACAAACTGCTGATGGGTGAGTGGTGAGTGATCATGAAGAGAGAGACCTTTCAAGGAGCTTGTGGCCTTAGCGTTACTGAGCATGCATCCTAAGCCTTCCGACATCAGAATGAACAAGAAAGGAGACAGCGGGTCACCTTATCTAATTCCTCGGGAGGGGTTGAAGGGATTTGAAGGAACCCCATTGATCAGAACCGAGAGGAGGGGCGTGGTGATAAGACTGGTAATCCACCTTATCCAGGATTGATGGAAACCAAAAGCCTCCACAATTTTGCCAATGAAGTTCCAGTTTAATTTGTCGAAGGCTTTGGAGAGATCAAGTTTGAGCATCATGCCAGGTTTTTTAGTGATCTTGAGGGAGTGGATGACTCGTGAGCTAGAATAATTCCATCCAGGATTTGACATCCTTCGACATAACCAGTTTATTTCGTAGAAATAAGGGAGGGCAGGAGTGGTTTGAGATGATTGGCTATGACTTTGGTAACAATTTTGTAGAGGACATTGCAGAGAGCAATAGGCCTAAACTTGTCAGGGGTGGAGACATAGGCTTCCTTGGGAATGAGAGTGAGAAAGGTAGCATTGAGGGCTGAGATAATCTTTTGGTTGCGCCTTGACTCTTCTACTAACTCCCATATCTCATGTTTTAGCATGTCCCAACAGGCATGGAAAAAATTGACAGTGAATCCATCCGGTCCTGGGGCTTTGTCTTCCTTCATTTGACTGACAGTTGTTTCAACTTCTCACAAAGTGATAACTCTCATCAACATAAAGTTTTGATCTTCAGTTACAAGGGAAGGAATATAAGAAATTACCTTTTGTTGCGCTTCCCCCCGATCCATGATTTCTTCTAATAGGAGATTATCATAGTAGGAAATCAACACCTCTTCCATTTCCTGATGAGTTTCAAGTAGATCTCCTGCCTCATTTTTGAGTTGAGAGATCATGTTGTGCATTCGATGTTGGAGAGTAGAATGGTGGAAGAAGGCAGTGTTGCGTTCCCCCTCTTTGAGCCATTTGATTCTGGCTTTTTGCATCCATAAGGTTTCTTCTTGTTTGGCCCGCTCTTTGATCTTGGAAAGTAGCAATATTTCCTGCTGATTGTCCTACTCATTCCGAACCTCCAAGATTATATGCTGCTGGAGCAGATCTAGTTCCTGTTCCAAATTGGCTTTACAAGTGAAAATGTTACCAAATGTGTGTTTGTTCCATTGCTTAAGATGAGCTTTGAGGAGTTTGAGCTTGGATTGCATTTTGTACATACAGGTTGAACCTGTGACATGAGTGTTCATCCACCAGGTGCGTACCATTTTGTTGAAGTTCGGGTGAGAGAGCCAAAAATTTTCGAAACGGAAAGGTTTTCTTTTGGTTGTGTCTCCAACTTTCGATTAAAGGCTGATGGGCTAGTGATCAGAACCTGCAGCGAAAAGGATGGGAGTAGACAATTCCTCATTTCTCATCATGAGGGTTTCGGAGATGAGGAAACGATCCAACTTACTGGCGATTTGAGCCTCTCCCCCTCGTCGATTGTTCCAGGTATGAATGCCATTGCTGGTCTACAGGTCAATTAAACCATTGTTGTCGATGAATTCCTTGAAACTTTTGTCCTCTAGTGAGAGAATTCATCGTCCCCCCCTTCTGTCCTAGTGGGAGGTGATGAGGTTGAAGTCCCCTCCAAAAATATCAATGTCTGTTGGCTAGTGATTTACTAGCCAATGGAGAAAAGAAAGGAAGGTGGTTTTTTGAGTGGGGAGTTGGGGTCCATACACATTTGTGATTCTTCCATGTACAACAATGCCTAAAATGTGGAAGTTGGCTCTGATGGAGCATCTAGTGCCCGAAAAGTTATGCAGATCGACCTCTAAAGGGTTCCAGACAATAGTGAGGCCTTCGGAGGCTCCTGTGGATTCAACGGAGATGCTTTGACTGCCTTTCCATAGCCTGAGGAAGATGGAGTTTAGAGAAGTGGAGTTGGATTTGGTTTCTTGCAGCATGAGGATAGAGGGTTTGTCTTGCTGAATTTTTTTCTTAAGCATTCTATGCTTGTTAAGGCTGTTGATGCCTCTTATATTCCAGGAGATGAATTTCACTGGGTAACTGAAGGGTTGGAGGGGAAGAATTCCGTAAGCTGGGAGTATTTCCCTAAATCTACTAGGTTGGAACCCAGCGCTGCAAGTCTTTGAATGTCGGATTTTCTACCTTTTATTTTTGCTTCCTTGATGTTTTTTTTTGAGTCTTTGAGATGACTGATCGCGACCCCAAGTTTTGATCTGGTACTGGGCGATTGCAGGATGTCAGTGAGTAATTGGATCTGTTTTGGGGTGATCGCATGCATGGCATTATTTTTGCATGCTTCTTCAAGACTCACAAGACCTAGGCCTTTCAGATATATTTCTCCCCTTACCTCCTCCATTGGGGATTCTGTATCCATTGTGGGGAGGGGGATTGCTTGTATTTGAACCTCCGAGTCTGCTTCCTTATCTGCTCTGCATGTACATATGTCTTCTGGTTATGACTAGAATCTTCCTTTTGCTTGCCCTTGTCCTTGTTCTGCTCTTGTTGCGGTAGATTGAGAGTGGGAGGAGCCTCCTCTGCATCTTTACTTGTGTCCATTGGTTGGATGCCTAGAATCCCGAAGCTGTTGCTTATTGGGGGGATGATGGATTTGCTAATGGTGGGGTTTTTCCTGCCTTGTTTCCTTTTGTTAGAGATTTTCTGAAAGCCCTCTTCGTCCACGGGTGTGGTTTGCTTGTTAAGAGTGATTATCTTGTTTTGGGGGTAGTCTCTGTAGAGATGCCCGTGCACATGACATTTACGACATCATAAGGGTATGTGTTCATAGTCTAGTGGTTGAATCCATTCAGTTTCCTCATGAGCTAGCATGATGGAATCTGGTAAAGATTTAGCTATATGCATATAAACACAGATGCGGGCATAGGAGGTATGCCTTTGTTGCTTGGTTTGATCCACAATTTTAACAAATTCTCCAAGGGCATTGCCTATTTCTCTTAGGGTTTCCTCATCCCAGTAATCTTGCGGCATCGAATACAGCCTGACCTAGATAGGTGCCCACGCGAAATTCTCCATATCTGGGTTGAAGCGTTCCATCCAGTTCCTGAGGAAGAGGCCTGCTGAGTTGAAAAAGTACGGCCCCCCTTCTAAAACCTGATCTCTGTCTTCAAGAAGCATGAAGATGATGGTGAAAAAACCCTTTGAACCTAGCTGGACTTTGAAATGAGATTTGGGCCTCCATTTTGCAGCGATCCAGTGGAGCAGAGCTTTTTCTATGGGCTAGATCCCCATGAATTTACCTATAAGGGCATACATTTTCATGTATTCGATGCGGGCGTTGATTCTAGAAGGCGGTAGATTGATGCGGGGTTGATCTGTTGATTTGGCCAGGCAGGTATTGGTCTTGGGCACGTTTTCTGGCAGGCTGGATTGATCGATCTTGTTTTCCAACGAGGGTTAAGTAATCGTGGGCGATTTGACGCCAGGCGCATCATCCTGCAGCTGCATGTGGCTTTCGTTTGTGAAGGGGTGCAGGGAGGGACCGACTGTCCCTCCTACAGCCGTAGACATGATTGGGTGCTCAGAACCAAAGCCTTGACCAGAGCTATCAGATCGGCGATGGTAGGGTTTGATGCCGGGTAGCTTTAGGTATTTTGCATCGGAGGTTGCAGAGCTGATTCCCCTTTCGAGGCTTGATTCTCCGGGATCCTCTATCAACTCTGAAGGTTATCAACTAGGGTAAATAACAATAAAAATTCTTATATTTTGTTCACTATTTTTACCTTTAACCATTTATTTTATAACTTATGATAAATAAAAAGTAAAAATTTAAAAAAGTAATATATATATATATATATATATATGTAAATTATGAAAAAAAAAAGTTTTCATATTTCCACATTTCTATATTATAATAAATAACAAGTGAGCTAGTAGTGGCAATGTCCATGCAAAAATAGTTTGTCGAGATAGAAGTGTCTCAAACATAAAGTAAATGTCATAAAAACATAAAGATGAAATAAGGACATTTTATTGTGACATGCAATCCAATCTATCTCTTTAAATTAAAATATACATATAGTGTTGTCATAACCACTATAATCCAAGTTAGAAGAAGGTTGTCATTCAAACTTAAAAACTTTGAAATATAAGAAAACAACACAATACCTTATCTTGTTTAGGTTGCCATTCTTAAAATAATAATAAAAATATCCATAAATTAAGAGTGCAATTGGTGATTAAACCAAGTTTCAAGCCAATACAAAACCATAAGAAACAAGTAAATAGGATCCGTTTGTCCAAAACACATTGTTTAATATCAATTACTAAAGCTTTTATCAAACTTTTTCCCCAGCTTCAAATATGGCAATTAAGTGGCAAGATTGTTCTCTGTTCAAAATTTCTTTAGCTCCATCTATTGATACTCTCATTTGTTTATACACGTTCATTCTTTGCGTTCAATTAAAAGAAGCTCTATGGTATAATGGTAATCATATATCTCTACAATGAAAGAACAATTAATAAAAATCATAATAAAAAAGTTAAACTGAGATTGAAATGCACAGAACAGTGATTTTAATAATATTATTTTTAAAATTAAATCATTTAAAAAGTGTTGAAAGAGTTTTAAAAACTCATAATTTCAACGAATTATAACATACAACCTAAAACTAAGATTACAAACACTATTTAATTTTTATTTTATTTTAAATATCTATTTTCCCTTTAACATGAAACTAATCAAATGTGCAGCAAGACTGATTTTCACACAGTTTTTTAAAGTCTCTCATGCCGAAATTGTTTCTACCACTATGTAGTAGAATAAAGCACTACACTTTTAACACTTGTAAATTTCCAAACACCTTTTCCTTATGCATAGGAGGTTTGCATAAAGTTATAAATTCTTATGAGCTTTAGCAACCAAATAAGCTTTTGACACACTCTACAACAAATTTTAAGATAAAGATTTTCATATACTTTTAGTTGAGTTTGCTTTCTATGAATTATGAAATTTTACACATTGTCTCAGCATCCATACTGCAACCAAAGTTTAAAATTGAAGTTGACCACTGACAACACCTATATCTTTGGTTTGAGGTAATTTTTGAAGCCATTCATAGGAAGATGTCATTTTATTTTTTGGGATGAGTGTTTATGTTGAAGTTTAATCCTGGATGTGAGGAATATGAATATGTAGAGAAGATCAAGAGTCACTTAAGAGTCCAAAAGACATTTTAGAATTCTAAACAAAAATCTTTCGGTCTTCTTGTGGTTATTCCTTTAGCTTAAATTGACTTGTGTGTGCTAATGTTCTATCTACCTTAATGGGCTCCTTATAATGGTATTAATGTAATATAATAATGTATATTTATGAATGAAAAAATGGTGTTTTCAAGCCTATCTTTCTGTCTTCTTGTGGTTATTTCTTTAGCTTAAATTGGCTTGTGTGTGCTAATGCTCCATCTGCCTTAATGGGCTCCTTATAGTGGTATCAATGTAATATAATAATGTATATATATGACTGAAAAAAAGTGCTTTCAAGCCTATCTTTGTGTCTTCTTATGGTTATTCCTTTAGCTTAAATTGGCTTGTGTGTGCTAATGCTCCATCTGCCTTAATGGGCTCCTTATAGTGGTGTTAGAGCCATTATTCACCTGTGGCTTATGTTATTTTGAGAAATTTTGAATTCTTTCTGCCCATAATTTCTGTTGCTCAATCCTGGCATATTATGTTGGCACCTGCTAATCTTAAATTTAGTGTATGATTCATCTCCGCAGACGTTACTCATCAGCACCCTCTTGGTTCCTAAACTGCTAATTTTCCATGCCATCTGCGCACTACTCAGTCCATTGTGCATGGAGTGGAAATTTCTGGTTGCTCGGGTAGTGTTCGTTTTGGTTTCTATACCAAAACCCTAATTCTTTCAACATGCTCTCGAATTCCTCCTCGGTAACTAAAACAGTTCTCCATTACTATTTCAGTTGTGGTAAAATTACTCTCTGGTGACTACGAATTGCTAGCTGTTCATGAATGTGAAGTTGGAGGTTGTGGGCAGCTGATTCTCTCCATTTGCATTAAACATTTGATGTGGTGAGCTGACTGTGTTGGCTTGGTTGAATTTTGTGTATTCTTGGCTAAATGTGAGCCTGGAGTGTTCCTTGTTTCTTGTAGGAATCATGTGAAATATTGATGATGAACACACTGGCCTATAGTTGGGTGGAAAGTTGGTAGCTGTATGTTAAATGTTTATGCATCTACCAATATGCATTGGTAGCTGTATGTTTATGCATTCTATGTGAATTAATAGAATGGATATATTTCAGCTATATGTTAAATGTTTATGCATCTATGTATGTATTAATTCAATGCATTTCATTTTATCATGTGTATGTTCATGGGAATTAGATATCCAGAATTAGATAGCAGTAACGTCCGTCACGTCCTCTCCGGACGTGACACTGCAATCATGGTAAAGAGCAGCTATGAGTTCTCATGATCATTCAGCTACATCTTCCTCTATCTTGGAGCTGCGAACATGGATGTAAGTCATGACTGGCGGTGACGCTAGTGAAACTTCAACTCTATCTTGGAGCTGCGAACATGGATGTAAGTCATGAATGGCGGTGACGCTAGTGAAACTTCAAGGTGAAGATCGTTGGAAGAGCTGCGATCTCCGTGAACCCTGTGAGCTACGAGTTCTTCATGTTCGCCATAAACACTACTGCGACCTCCATATGATCGTGAGGATTGCTATGCTCTACATTTTAATGTTGCGACTCCACGTTAGTATCATAGTGCTGCAACGGAATGGGTAAAACCCTAATTAATGAACTGAGTTGTACTGTTTCTCGACTGTGTATGCTATGAGTATGGTGCTCCTGAGTAATACTTCGTGTAGGTGTAGGGGTTTCTCCTCCAACAACCAAAAGTTGCGATCACTCTTTGAAGTTTGCTAATCATAAAGCTTCAACACGCCTCTCTTTTGAAGAATGCAAAGAGATGCGTTAGAGTGTGAGCCAGAAAACTGTGATTCCAAGATTATTGTGAAGAATCCAATTCTGAAGGAATATTTCTCTCTGATTTGAGGAGTTGTTTAGAGATTTGAGGTAGAGTATTTTTAGAGAAGAAGATTCTCTTATGATTGATAGCTAAGTTGATCCTGGATTACGGCCGCCATAGTTCAAATTTGATAGTTGAAAGCTAGTAGATTTAGTTCATGCTCTTAATTTCTTGTTAGGGATGCTCGTTCCTCATCTAGCACAGAGATACTTCAGACAATTAAACTTAATTTCATCATCCATCATTTTGAAATGCATTTAATTTTACACATTATCTATTTATATATTTTATTTTTATTATGAAAATTTTGATTGACAATGTCATGGTTTTTTTGGGCCCATAGTATTTGGTGGCTAGTGGTAATGGCCAATTATATTCCTTGCTTTGTGAAGAAGCCTCTTAAAAGTCTGTTTAGGATATAAACTTTATTTATCTTTATTTGTCATTATGTGTGTTTGGTTTAAGTGTTTATATGAAAAAAATAAAAAACAAATTGTTACCCCTTTCTTTAACCACGTTAATTAAAATCTTAATCAAAACACATTTAATCGTAACAAAATACATAGACATGAAATGATTCCAAACTGTACACTTGTTACACTAGGGTTAATCTTGTTGATCCACTAGGAAGTCCAAAATCTCATATATTATCAAAATGTCTATCTCCCTTATTATATTTATTTTTGTTTATTAAATTTTTGCAAACTTTTTTTATTTTGTATTATATGAGGTAAGAGATGAGATTTCAATGTTTCATATAGTTATTATAAATGTTATTAAAAAAAGCAACTCTTATTATGACGGGTAAAGTTAAGATTTAAATGTCAAATTAAAGGAAATGTTAAAATTAAAATTTCTTGACTTGCAAGGTAGGAGGTCAAATTTCAACCTTGTCTACCACTCAAGAAAGGATGGTATAGAGAAGCTATGACTTGGTTAAACCTTTGAGGTATAACCAAAACACCACTTTGCAAAATATCAACAACATAAAAAAATGCTATTACATCTAAGTTTAAAGAGAAAATGGTGGACAAAAAGTTTTAGAGGTTAAAGAAAATTAAGATACTACAAGCCTGGTCATTAACTCTAAGTTGGAAGATCAAAATTATCTCTTTGTATTACCTATTTCGAAAAAGAAAATTAACATAACCAAGATTAGAACAAACTCCCATGAGCTTCATAGTGAAAGAGGGTGATGATTAATTCCTAAAACACCATGGGTGGAAAAGATTTTCCTTATGTGAGTATATGAGTGTTGAGGACGAATACATGCCATTTCTATGGTCAATGTCATTGTTCTTTTCAAGAGGGGCAGAGTGTGATGATTTTGCTATCCTTGCTTTGCAAAAGACAGACGCATTCTGCAAAATTCGTAAAAAAACTTCGGCTTTTCGTATATGACCTCCACGAACACGATATTGCTTTGTGCACCCTTGAACCAAGATTTGATACCACTTGTTGGTAGCATAAGCATAAACAAGTAGATATCAATAAAGTTAAATCTAACAATGACAATAGTGTCACTATTCTTATTACTCAAAGATGGATATTACAACAATTTACAACCATTTTTACGAGCTTACATAGATACATAGGATGTCTAACACAGTTACATAGAACGCACCAATTAAATGCAACCATATCCATATTTTAAATGTTGTTTGGTTTCAACTAAAGATAGAATAATAAAGATCTAAAAGATGCCCATATCCAATTCCGTGGGAAATTGGTTATCACCATTTCAACAAGATAATACCAACACACTTATATTATTTTTACACATTTAATTTAGTATTAATACATAACAAGATGAAATCAACATTGAACATTCACCTTTCTAATGCATTGTTATTTATGTGAAAAGATTTATTTCCTATATTAAATGTTAAAATTTCCTTTTTTTTAAACCTGTATTGATTTGTATCGATCCATTTTAGATTAAATTTATTATTAAAATTTGAATTTTTTTATTTTAATATTTTTACATATTAAAAAAATCTACATTAAGAAAAAATTATGGTTCATTTATCCTATATAAAATAGCAATGATGGTTATAATCCTCACCCTCAAAATTATGGTTCATTTATCTTATATAAGATTATTCTAGTAATAATGGTTATAATCCTCACCCTCAAATAGTTAGGTCAAATACTATAAATATAATAATTATTTAATCGTATAATAATATAACTATCTTTTTAAGTGGCCATACTCAAGGTGGATAAGTCTAGAGTGGGTGAGGTCATACTCACATAAGGTGCAAGGAGGAGAATGAGTCTAAAGGGCAGGCATGGGGGCTTCACTTGTTGACCAATATCCTTTCATATTAGTTCATATTGTGGGTTTTAAAATTATTAAAAATTGAACCAATATATTGTAGGTATTGGGGGGATGAGGGGTTTAAGATGGGGGTGGGTAGGGTGGTTTATAAGGATTGAGGTATAAAAAGGGGCGGGGAGGAGGTTTTAAGTATTGGGAGGGGGTTTCAACAAAAAGAGTTTGGGTCAATATCTCTAGAAATTAAGGATATTTTTTAATATCCCACAATCGCACGTGCTATGTGAAATGTTCACTAAGTGAAGTCCCCGTGCTAAAGGGTTAAGGAAGTTTTTGAGCTTATTTCATAGGGTTGAATGATGCAATCATTTTAAGGATGCCAAATTCAATACATAGTTCTTCAAAGCTAGTTTTTGAAAACTTAGTTTTTGTTGATAAGTCTTGGCTTATTGAGGTTGAAAACTTAACATGTGGAAAATAGCTTTAAATAAAAAGAATTTTATAAAATTATTGATCATCTTTAAAAAGTAATTACAATTTGATTAAATGTAATGGTTATTTATGGAAGCATTAGAACATTCAGGGTTTAACTCATTTAAGTAAAACTAATAAGAATGTGATCAAATGACGAGCTCTGATGTAATCAAACTTATGTCGGTAACTTATAAAACTTATAATGATTCAGAGACCTTGATTCAAAACCCTTTATAACTATTGTTATTAATATACGAGTCCTTATCTTTTGGGTTTGAAAAAGTGATTGTCACATTTATTTTTATATGGAATAATTACGAGTACCTATCTCTTGTGTTTGAAAAAGTGATTATCACATTATTATTTTATATGGAATAATAGCCGGGACCTATTTGCCCAACGATATGCACGGATCAGACGACCAACCGCGTGGGACGTGACCGGTCACGCTCGGCCGGTCGTCCCATCCGGTAGTCAACTCCATAATAGCTGGGACAACTCCTGGAATAATATCCTCTAAATGAAAAAAGATATATATTAAATTTTTTTAAAACATTAATGTTGTTAGCAGTGAATTGACATGTGAAATTTGGTTTTCTAAACATTAATGATATTAGAAGTAATGATGTTAGCAAATTGACATGTGAAATTTGGTTTGTTATTAATTAAAATGGTCACGATCTTGGATTTTTTTTATTTTTAATAGTAAATTGTGAATAAAATTGTAAACGTAAAGGTAATTTAACAAAAGAATTCGATGGAGTTAAGCATAACCAAATAGAAAAATGAGAAAGTATAAAATAATAAAGACTAATCTTGAATAAATAAAAGAGCTAATAAATAAATTTCTTTAAAAAAGATATGTTTTGAATGTAATAAGCTGTATCTGACAAAATTCAATAATCCTTTATAAATTTTATCATTAGCAATAATCATTTCACATCAACAAAATATACAAAACTCTTCCATACAGAGAGCAATATGAAAAGTTCAAAGTTCTGTGGACATAATTTATTTTATTTTATTTATTGAATCCATGTAAATAATGAAACCATTTTAGTGATTTCAAAGCAGAACTGTTCTGTGAGCGGGTAGTCAGTTTTAATTTCTATATGCTACAAGATATTTAATAAAGGATGAATAAAGGCTAACTTGAGCGTTGTGATTCAAACGCACGTTTCAAAGTTATAATGGTTGTTTGCATATAATAGCGTCTACATCTTATTTTTTAGGTCATCTTTAACAAACATGTACGTTTGGTTCATCCAACAGACCAACAGCGAAGTCAATGAACGGACCAACAACGAAATCAATCATTAATTTCGCTGTTAATCAGTTGGATGGACCAAACATACATATTTTTTTAAGCTCAGGCCACTTTTTGTAAAGACCTAATCACACAATTAAAAAATGGATAATTTGTTCAGCAGAATCAGGTTTCATAGCTGCTATTTTTTCAATAAACAATAGTGGAATGTTCAATGAATTCAGCTAATGTGTCCAACGGTCCGTTGTTTTGCATAACATACATTTATTGTTAACATAACACATCGATGTTCTATTTGTCACCCGAGTAAGCTAAATGGAATTTTTTTTGTTTTTTTCATAATTATGTAATTAGGGTTTTGCTGAAATTGTTGGAGTAAGTTTTCGTTATTTTTTAAGAGCTTTTTTGAAATTGAGGTTTATAATATTTAAATGACTATTTTGATTGAAGAATTAGATTGAGTCTTTTCAATTATCTATAAGACTTTTTAAATGTATTTCTAACCATTTAAAAGTACAATTTTAACTAGATCCATAAAACTTTTTAAATATGTATTTCTAACCATCTAAGTACAATTTTAACTCGATTTTAGTTTTAAAAAACAAATGCAAATCATTAATCATTTAAAACTGACACCTTTATCATTGGTCAGTCCTGGCCTAGACTTTATTTTCTGAAGTCATTTTCCATAGGGGGCAACATAGCCCTTAATTGGTAAGATGTGCATATACTCTCTTAGTTCAGGGGAGGTCACGGGTTCAAGCCTTGAGTCCTCTGGGGTTAGGCCTTCTGCTAGGATGGCCGGCGGTTTACCACCTCCACCATCCACGAATGTGGGGAAGTATTGCTGGGTTTCCTGTGGATCTTTCCATCTGAAAAAAAAGAAACCCAAGTTTCGAGGATGCATACCACCCTAATCATGTAAATCAATGTTAGAAGCACCTGAGCAGGCCCAATGGTTAAGAGCTTGTGTTATCTCCGAGGAGGTCACAGGTTCAAAACCAGTGGGGGGTAGGGATGCTTTATAGCCCGTTGTGACAAGGCTAGAAGGGTAGGCGACCCTTGGGATAGGTGCCCACCTATAGGCAACCCCTGGGATGTGGTACCAGGACGTCTCGGCCCCTGCTAAGTCACAAGTTTCTGGTATGTCTGACTTGCGGGCTGTTGGATATATCCCCAGAAAAATTTTATTGTCAAAAAAAAAAATCATGTAAATCAATGTTTGGATTTAGTTAATTTAAAACAATATTTGGATTTAGTTAATTTGACACTGATATTATACACTAGTATAGATCCATCTTAAAAAGATCTACTAAGAAACTGAAGTCGTCAAATCTCTCTAATTGCAAATCTTTTTTTAGAGTGGAAATGTTGAGGAAATGTGAATGGAATGTTTATGGTTTTAATTTGTAATTTTATATATGTGGTTCTAAAAAAATATTTTAAATTTAAATTGAGTAGCCATGTTATTTTTTATAACATTTTATTTTTCTTATTAAAAACACATCTCCCTTTACTGAATTCTAAAATAAACCTTTTGGAAACAATAAATGATTGCTGCCAAATTTCTATTCCAAAATAGAAACAGTGAAGGTTGATATTACATTCCAAACGTATTAAAAAATATGATATCACATTCCAAATGTATTCAAAAATAAAAAATAAGATTGGTTCAAACATTAAAGTTTTCATAAGTAAAAAGTTAATTTGTTTTCGTCTTTGTTCAAGAGTATTGTTGTTCTTACGTTACAGTTGTTAGGGCATTGTTATTACGTTACAGAACTGTTAGATTTACGTTTGTTGTATTCAAAAATCAATTCGTGGGTGGGTTTTTGGTTTGTATTTTCAGGATAAAATCTTTGTTGTTCTGAAGTGAGTTATTGTTCTTTTGGATTCATTTAATTAATTATGTTATTGTTAATTGTTGAGTTAAAATATGATTTGTACAATTCATTACACAAGGTTAACCTAAAAGATTCACAAGGTGAGGATCTTGGAAGTTTGGGTAATGAGAACTCTTTTCCTTTATCTTCCAAAAATACTTTAGAAAGTTGAAGTGAATCTTTAGATATGTGTATGATCGTCTAGTTAATGCCAAAACATTGAATAACTTGTTGAAACAATTGGAGGATCAGTTTGGCCTTAAATTAAAGAAACACATTAAATTCAATTTTCCCATTTGAAAATGACTAAACATGCTTTGTTGTGGTGGGATATCTATGTGTATGCATCGAAGATAAACATGAAGTCAATGACAATGAAATGGGAGGACTTAAAAAGGAATTGGTGCATTCACAATTTATCCCTTAGTCTATGAAGAGGAGAAATTCATGACATGGTAACTTAGGGTGTTCCCTTGAAGATGGGTAAATCTTTTTTGCAAGGGAAGGGGTATGCAAAAAATGAGCTTGATCGAGCTATTAAAAGCTCAACCAAGGGTTTAACAAAAGCTTTCAATTAAGCTATTAAAATCTTGAACCGAAGGTTTAACAAAAGCTTGATCGAGCTCATTCTTTTACCACATTCGCACCCTTCGCTTGCCAAAAAGCGTTACCCATGAAGATGGGTAACACTTTTTCATGGGTAACTTTTTTTGGAAAATGGAGGGCACGAGTATGGTAAAAAATGAGCTCAATACAACTTTCGTTAAGCCCTTAACCGAGGGTTTTACAAAGCACTCGTTTGAGTTATTTTCAAATGCTTGATCAAGGGTTAGGAAAACCATTGATCAAGCTCGATCAAGCTTAGAAACAAATGTGTAGTTCTCAACAAATTCTACCACTGATAAGATTGTTCCCATCTCGAATACCTTGTGACAATGGTTGAACTTAGAAGCTTTCCACTTAGACCCGTGGGAGTTTTTGATGTATTTTAAAACTTCTCCATGAAATATGGAATATGAATTTTATCCTCAAGCAAGTTGATCCTCTTAGATGGAACGATTAAAGAAGACAATGGAACAATGCCAAATTACCATATTTAGGGCATCTTCTTTGACCTACATATCTTTTGTTGAAAAACAAATCCTCATAATTGCTTTTGCACAGAATCATAGAAACAAAATCTCACACCGTGGGTGGAGCTAGTTCACCTTACCAGTTCCTTTTATAGAAGTCTATAAATGTGTTATAATGGATTTCGAATTCAATATGGTATCAACAAGAATAAGTGTCATGAATTATGTTCACCCTAATATACCATGGTTTTAGTTTTTCAAACGTGCTAATTGATATCTTGAAATTCCTCAAACAATGCAACTCTTGTCATCTCCATAACATGCTTACAATGCCCAACATAAATTCTTTTGGATAAAATTTGCTGCAGGACATACTTTTGATCCAGTATAACATGAGAATGACTATCCCAAACCTCTATCATATTCTCTTCAAATCCTTCAGAAACCTTGTATCGATAGGTTTACCTACAAATAAGATCCCAACAAGAAGATTCATTGTTTTCATCTATCCAGACCCTAAATTTAGTATATTTGTGCAAGGTTTTTCTTGAAACATGGAGAAATTTTGACATTGTTGTCACCATTCAACTTCTTGAGGTTGTCGATGCCACAACAATAATTGTAATTGTCATATGAGAAGCTCAAATTTGTAGTAGGGGAATTTGCTATTGGGGTGGTACACTTACTCACAAATTACACAGGGTTTATTCCCGTCTGTTACCACTATACCCCTAGGTGCACCCACATAACCTGCAAGCATGGAGCAAGGGTAAGTCGGGGTGATTTGAACTTGTGACCTCTTTTACAACATGTCATCTTGTTTTTCTTTTGTTAGTCGACCTACACCCCTACTGACTTAAGTGAATTAAATTTGTTATGTTAACTATGTTTGATTTTAATGTAAATTCCATCTTTTAAACTTTGACATTTATTTAAAGTGGTGCAAGGTATTTACTAGTGCTTGATATTATGTTTACTAAATTTTATTATCTTATAGTTCTACATGTTTTATTTTAATTTAATGTAAATTGTATCTTCTTGATTATATATGTTAACTATTTGAATATAAATTAATTACGCTTCATATATATATATATATATATATATATAGTTTATATATTAGTTGAAAAAATAATGTATATATATTCAATTTGTTTTAGAATTGGAAAATATCAATTTTAATTAATATTTTATACACTCAAATATTAAAATTTTTAAAATTAAATGACAAAAATCACTCCAAATTTAGATATCATATAGAAACTAAACAAACTTTCTATTCTTATATGCATATAAACATTTTGTCTATTCTTTATTAAATTAAATAGAAATTTAAATAAAAATTAAGATTAACATTTTAAATGAAGTTAAAATTAACAAATTTATTACATGTATTTTTAATATCTTAAAAAGTCCTAATTTACTTCCTATGATATATTTTAAAAGAAAAAAGGTGCCATTACATATTTAACAATTTGAAGTGTAAATGGAATAGTACACTCTAAACTTTGTTACTTTGTTAAGGTTGTATTAAATGGAAAGTGCTTGGATATTTTCAAGGTTTACAAATGAGCTCACAACTTTAAATTTAAATTGTTAGTTAGTTTTAATTAATTAATTATTATCTAGTTTTGTAATCATTTTATTTTAATTTATCAATTTTTTTTTTTTTTTTTTTTTTAAATTTAAGTATATTTTTACATTTTGTTCCAACAACAATCTCAAAGATGTAATTTATAATACATGTTTTATGATTTAGCATTTTATGTGTGAAATTGCACGCACATTACTTTTAGTTTACAGATGAATCATGGACATAAATAAATATTTGCAAGGTAATTCTAATTTGTTATTTTTCACATATTTGAACTAATATGTTCAAGAGTGTTCATTTCTATGAATGTTTGACTATCAAGTCAACTACGATATTGAAGCCGTATACACACAATTTTTTGTTATATAGATTGATACTAGTTACACTAGCACCATGCACTAAAATTCTCTAATAATACCCAATGCATGCATGGGAATTTCACTACACCATTTAGTGGTCCATATAAATTACATGTGACCAATACTAAATTAAGTAAATCAAATTTATAATTCATGTGTAGTGTGTGTGCGCGCGTGTATATATTGAAAATCCAATGTAACTAGTAACTAATCAATGTGATAATTTTTTAATTAATTCAACATGATCATTGTAACTATTTTTGAAACATTATAATTGTAAGAATGTGGTACAAGGTAATAATTAATAAAAATAAAATAAATAACATTTGAAAAATGAATTAAGAAAATTACCAATTTGGCCCTCAAATGGAGCTGGATCCACAAAATGTTGACTTGTGCATCCTCTTCATGTTTCTCTCTCAATGTTGCTTGTCATCGCCTCATTATTTCTTTGGTATTTTTTTTCTATTTTATCTTCATTAATTTAATCATGGTCATGTTTCCCGCTTCAACATTTTCTTTTTTTTCATGTTGATTGGTGAATAACAAATGAAAATGTCCAATTTCCTTTGAAACAATGTATACCTTCATGTGACAAATCTTAAAAAATGGACATCATGGGATGCTAAAGAGGCTTCTAGTGGTATTACAATTGATAAATTTTAGTTTACATTTTTATGTTTTATAGAATTGTTTTGCTATTCGGTTTATTAAATGCAAACTTTTGGTACGTAATTCATGATATTTGTTAGAGGGAAAGAAATGAAGCAAATTCAATGCAAAAAGGTGATAAACAAAAGCTTGATCAAGGTTTATAAAAGATTGATCGAGTTTATGACTTAACCATACATAAACCCTTAATCAAGATATTTAAAACTGCACTTGAAAATCATGAACGAGATTAGCTTGATTGAGGGCTTTAAAAAAAATATTTGATCCCTATTTCGGCAAATTTAATATTATTGGTCTCTTTTCCACACCTAAACCCTGTCCTAGGATGCACCTTAGGTGGTGTACTTCATACCAATGGATTCATCAATTAATCATCTATCAATTTGCATATAATTTATGGGGTTTTGAGTTCATATGATATTTCTTTTGATTTACTTTTCAAATGTACACTTAAAAATCATATTCACAACTTTGAAGCAACGCAAAGAAAAATCAACAACATAAAAAGTACCAACCAAAAAATTTCAAAAAATAAATCTGCCCCATATCAACACGTCCTCTTCAAAAGGTATTTTTGGTTTTTCGATTTTTTTTAACTAGTAAAAAAAACTTTACGTGCACACACATGCATA
>LPNX010500971.1:319167-401849 GCA_001517045.1 Pseudotsuga menziesii | reverse complement strand
TATATATACTGTTCATGGGGCATATATCGAGTGGTTGGGAGATTTGGTTGTTGCACTCCCCACCCGGGTTCAAATCTCGCTGGGGACATTTGCTCCTTAGGGAGCCCTTGCATGTAATGAAATATTAGGCTGGTGAGCTGTTGATCGTGAACCCTCTAGAGGGTAGTTACTTAAGTTCATGTATACTTTCCATGTGAGTATAAGAGATATTTTCCAAGGTGGATGTAGCCATGGTGTAAACAGGGCTTCCGTGGTGAACCACCATGAAATACACACACACACACACACACACACACACACACACATCACTAAATTACTTTATGTGCACACACGCCACTTATTATCTTTCCTGAAATTTACAAGAAAAAACCTATCATTAAATGCAATTTTGACATATTAAATGATACTATTATTATTATTTTTAAATAATATAAGTGGAAAGACAACATAATTCCCTACAATTTGTTTTTTGTTGCATGTCGGAATTTAGAAGGCATATATGAGTTTTGAGGGATTTGATTTAATTAATGAGTAAAAAATTGAATTTTTACCATAACTTTTGGCAAAAAAATGTTATCCATCTTCATGGATTCACCTAGTACCTTTGTCAAGAATAGGGTCAAGGTGTACAATAATACACTTTTAAATTCTGAAGACAAGTCATAAGGATTATTATCTCTTTGGAAGAATTGCAGATGGTGCTACAATACCTTAGAGGAATATTCAACCATACTTGAAGGCAATTGTAGCTTCTTAGTGTGAAAAACATAGATAAGGTGAGAAAAAAATATATCTACATTGAGTTGGACTCCAATAAGAGGTCAACAAGATAAAAGATAAGAAGATTGTAGCCATAGTCCAAAAAAGGATACATGTACTAATATGCATTGCAAAATTTGTGATGTGGATGCACACATTGATGAGCAGTGTTAAAAAATTCATTCTGAAATTGCATCCAAAGTGGTGCAAGTCCAAGAAATGAGCTAATGTATCTCCCAGGGAAAAACATTTAGTGGTATAAAGCACATTTGATGATGATGGAACCATAACATGTAACACATTGCAATGTCTAGTGGCTTGTGGATGCATGAATGCAATATTCCAAATCAAAGTTCAAGTAAAGGACCAAAAGGTGAATGCTTTGTTTGACAATGTTCCTCAATACAAGTTGATTTATAAATGGTTAGTTGACGATCTTGAAACATAGTATCATGATCTAGTACATCCATGTTCATTGGGGTGGATTTGGGAGAAGTAATCTATGAGGACCACCAAAATATGTGAAATCAAGTTTACAATAAATGTTAATTATGTTGATGAAGTAGAATGGGAAGTTAGAACACTAAATGCCTTCGATGTGATGTTCGGTAGGCCATACTTATAGAAAAAAGGATGTGACTTTTTATAGGAGAGATAACACACATCACTTGGTTAAAGGTGGTTATGCCTACCTCATTAAAGAACACATAGGAAAAGGAAAAACATTCATAGTGGTAGTAGAACAAGATTAATGCAACAACTTGAATAGGAAAACAAGAAGCAAGTATCGTTTGTAACTAACAGAGTAGTGGAGTTGGATATATGAGTGGAGGCCATGCAATTACATCTCATACATTAATCAATTATTGGAGAGGAGAATCCTCCTAGAGGGGAGAGGTGATATAAAATTGAATCCAAATAAGAATCAAATGGTTCTAATGGCCAAGCAATGAAGAAAATTCAGAAAGATAAAAAAGTTGGACAAAGTGAAGCTTGAGTCTACGAGGTTGATGACAAGGTTCAAGGATGTGGTTAATGATGTGAATTGTTTCACACTTATTCAAACCACTATCACTTGCCTATAAAGTACTATAATATAGACAAGGAAATCACAAATTACTTGAAATTCTTAAGCAATAAAAAGGGAAGACAAATAAATGACAAGGAACCATGAACTTAAATGCTTCTAGAAAAATCCAAAGGAGGAATAGCACTAGATTTAGGTGGCTAAAGAGTTGGGAATTTTGGCATTCCATTTTTTCTTAACAAATTAATTCATTCGATAAACCTCTCCACAACATTGGAGAAGGAGTTTTTTGTGTAAGTAAGAGAATTTATATTATCATAGAAAAGAGTTACATAGCTTCCATATCCACATTACTGCAAAGAACCAGAGAGCCTTTGATACTACAAAATCCCATAGACAAACATAGAAGTATCCTAAACCTTCAAGTCCCCATAGATACCCATTACAAAACAAAACAAAACAGAGGAACCTGTTAACCCGTCTAATAACATAGCACCCATGAGACCACTTTCCTTAATGTTTTGCTTAGAAAAGAACATCATAACCCCTAAATAGACATACATGAAATAAGGACCCAAAGAGACAAACCTCCTACATGACACATAGATGGATTAGAAATCGTTTTTCCTCTCCATATAACATAGAAGATCCCCATCTTGTTGCTGGCATCCCACCCATGCTCCCTGACGGGGAGCCGACAAACATATCCCCAGAGCCTCCATAACTGTATCCATATCCGCATTAAGCAGGATAGTCTCTGTGTGATGATAAATCCAATAGGGGGTCAGAGTAGCATCCCCATATTCTTTATCTAGGCATTCCCATAGAACATGGTCGATGAGGTTTTTCATTTCCTAGAACATAACGACGATTCTTTCATAAATATCTAAACGAGAGACATTGTTCCTAGGGTTCATGGCCTAGTCTTCAATCCCGTTGATGCCCAAATTAAGGTTCTCATCATTCAGTTGCGCCCATAAGCGCTCCTCAATACCAACAATTCAGGCTTTCACCTTAGAAAGAAAACCAAGCTGGAAGTACTTGGCTTCCCATGTCGCCCTCTTCTAAGACTATGTGATATATATATGGACACCCAAGGGATGATTGGCCCTAGAATAGTGAGTCCCATTTACTTTTATCCCCCCCACGCCACAAAGGAATGCCCCTGATCCATGCTCCCTTCAACTCGGAAGACAATCACCAATAAAATCCATCGCTTCAGAACCAAAAATAGGGAAAGAGAACCACGCAGCTGCATGGACACCGAATGAGCTGACATTAATAAAATATTCCCAATTTCCATAGTGATTGTTTGAGTACCACAATTGAGCCCAACCGTCCTCTGGTTCTTCCCTACCACAAGTTCATCCCATGATGGACGAGATCCGCCACCCCCACATTCATATCCCATCTTATGGATAACATGAGGGAAGTGGATCCACAGATGAAACTATTCATGAGGTTTAAAGTGATCAGTCCCATCCCACTAGAATTCCACTTCACCATACACATAAGAGAACAGGCACTTAGCTCGCCTATGGGGTAGCAAGATCCCCCAAGTGACACCAGTGACCACTTAAGTAGCCTTGTCCTTGGACACCTATGACCTACACGTTGCTCCAAGTGTCTCATCAGGAAAATCCTACTAAACATTACCAGTGATTAGCTGACGGACCTCTGTACCCGCATTAGCCAGGCTGTTCGACACCTTTTTTGCTTCGCACCTTACATGGTTAAAAGATAATCCACTCGTCCTCCTTACCAGTTCTTTTACCTCCTCCAACTTGTAATACAGATGCCAGCTTGACGAGACCTTAGAGTATGACGTGTCATTCTGAATTCTCTTCATCATTCTGATAACCACTTGAGAATCACCTTCAACCACTAAGGGGAACCAATCCTACTGCTAGGCAACCTCAAGCCCTTGAATGAGACCTTCCAGCTCCACTGGATTGTTGGTTTCTTTACCTAGGACACCGTAGATGAAGGATCTCATCACCCCCTCACGGTCCTTGATAATTCCCTCGAAGATAGACTTCTCAAGGTTGCCCTTAAAGGCACCATCAAAGTTCAACTTAAAACAACTTAGTGAAGAAGGCTCCTATCCCTTCATGATAGAACCACAAAGCAGAAGTTTCTTGGGTTGTCCCAAGTAAAGTACCAACATGGGGGGTTCACTAGTGAGGCAATATCATATCACGTCCATTCATATTGGGGATTTGAATACTCCTAAAAACCTCAAAAATATATTTCCTCATATTAAGGGGTCAAGGGGGGGATTTTTAATTTGACATAGTAATATAAATATTGGGGGTTATTTTATTTGGGTGGGCCGAGGAATAACCTCCAAAACGAGAGATATAGGAATACCTCCAAATCACAAGATCAATTAATACCTCCAAATAACAAGCTAGATTCATACCTCCAAGTCATTGGATGTAATCATATCGGTCCTAAGTTCTGCTAATAAATAACCTACAAATCACGGGATGGATTTATACCTCCAAATCATGGGCTGCATTTATACCTCCAAATCAATGAATTTATAGTTTTTTTTTTCAGAATATTTTTTTAGGTTGGGGTTTAGGTGGGTATTAAGATTCAATCAAACCTTGCTCCACGAGAACTAAGAAAAGTGAGATCAAACTTTCTTGGCCCACTAGAACCAAGAAAAAATAGATCAATATTTCTTAACTAATTATTTATTTCAAGTTTGTGTATTCTTCTTTAACATTTTCACATTGCTAGATAGGAATAATTGTGAGATTGAGTTATATTTGTCACATTCATAATTGTAATTTCAATTCTTATATGCAAGGCATCTGTCTTAATATAGAACTTACATGAAGACGGGTGTAAATCTAAATCCTTATTTACATACCCTATGTGTTATCGCTACCATGAAAGGGTATCATTTAAGTTTCACCATTTGTGTATCTTTATAACTGTTGCATGCTTGAAACTTAACAATGGAGATACTTCCCTCTTCTTAAAAAAAAATTAAAAAAAATAGATACAACTCAAGAAAAGGTAACTAATTTTTGTTAATTCCCTTGATTGCAAGAATAAATGTAGAGGAAGTGGAGGAAATTCATTGCACCTTGTGAATGACCTAATCCAAGTTATGCACATGATCATATTCTGTTATTGGAAAGTAAAAGGACTTTTTCTATGTTCATTTGAGTTCAAACATCAATGATGTTTGTTTTGATAGCAAGGTAGGAAAGTCCATCCATGAAATGGTTTCAATTTTGCATTTTTATGGAATTTAATGTATAAATCTTATAGAAAACATGATCTTTCTATGGATATACTTGTATTTACATGATATAAATTTGGTAGATTAGTAGGATGTGGTGTGAAACATATGCAATTCTCTTATTTTCTAAGAATTGCACGGACTATTATATTATCAATATTTTACCTTCTTTGATGCATTGATCTCTTTACTAGGTTGCCTTTTACTCGCCATTACTATTTTGTTGGGTCTTCCACTAGCCAATGCTACAAATTGATTAGGCACCCCTTCAATCCTAGTGGGATAATAATTAACATTATACTATTATTATTTTTAGCATCCTGTTTGCTTATACTTAAATGGATTAGGGCTCCTTCTTGTTACAACTTGATAATATGATATAAAGGGGGTATTAAAAATGGGTTGATACTACAATTTATAGTGAAACTAGGGGTTTTCTTAATTGGAAAGGTATATTGGGAGGGGGGCTCAACAATACAATTTTAGGGGGAATTTTCCAATATTTATTGAAACTAGGGATATTCTTTAATGTCTTGCGAACGGTCATGTTATACAACAAGTTCACTAAGTGAACCCTCGGTGAGTACCATCCCCTCAATGCCCCAGTTCTTCCATATGAGGCTTTCCATCCCCTGAGCTTGCCAATCCACTTTTGTATAGGACCCTAGTTGAATTGTTTCTAAGATTGTCACCCAGATGGCCTCCCACACTTGTTTATAGTATGCGAGACATCCTTGAAAATCCGTGGTTGCACTCTTTTCAGGTTTCCCACACCATAAATCTTGGGAAGATGCACCAGATCCAGTTGGAAATCACATTGGAAAAAGGGTTCAACGACCAATTTTTCACCTAAGATCCGGTCTCCCCCTACTTCTACCAAAACAATGAAAGATAAAAGCTCCTTTGTACCATAGCGAGCTAGAGAACAAGAAACTATTCAACAGATGGCCCAACATTTCTGCACTATGTTTGCATAAACAAAACTGGTAAGGCTTATAAAGTCCTCTTTTCTCCAAATTTTCTCCCATTAGAATTCTTCTCAGTAATAATAGCCAAACAAAGGTTGAGATCCTTGGCCATAACTTTTCCTTCCAAATATTTCTCCAGCTCTAGTCATCTGGGGCCTTAGTAAACACACCTTCTATGTTGTAGGCTTCCTATATGGATAAGGAACCTTTGGGGTACATTCCCCACCTGAGTTTATCACCTTTGTCATTTAGGAAGATAAAACAATTTTGAAGAGCCTCCATTACTGTAACAATATCATCCCCATTTCCTAATTGTTCCCATACAGACCTTGGAATCCATCTTCTGAAACCCATCGAGTCAATCCCTCTTTCCTAGAAATATTTAACTTTTATTAATTGATGATCTTTGTAATTCTGGTGAAGAATTGGAGTGTCAAGGTATGTATCCAAATGCAGGAGCTTTTACCAAGCATCCTCCCAAAAAAGCGCTAATTCCCCATTCCAAACCTCCTAGAAGTTGTTTTCTTGATTTAACCTCCTGCCCTTCCAAGGTGAATTCTAGATATGGGATCCCCACTTTTCTTCAGTGAAACGGATGAGGTTGTGCTTTTCCCATCCCCCAGCATATTTACAGTGCCATATTTTTTCCCAAGGTTCCTTCTCATACGTGACCCACCACCACCATAATTTTTCCCCACTGATCAAATTCATCGACTTTGGATTCTGTAATCCGGCTAATCCTCCATGAGATTTGGGTGACTAGACTGTGTCCCACTTGACCACGGGCCATTTTATTTAGTCCTCTCCTCCACTTTGAAGGAATCTTCGCTAGATATTCTGAATTTCTTGTAAAATTTCCTTTAGGGCCGCCATACTAGAAAATAGATAATTGGGCATGGCCACAAGGACCGGCTTTACCAAGACTAAACAAAATGACATGTTCAAAGGTTGCAATGTCTAGCTAGCCAGACACTTTCGCATTTTGTATAGATGTTCCGACCAAGACCCCTTTCAGAAAATGGAGTCCACTAAGGGAGCACCCATATATTTGTTTGGAAGGGAGCTCTCCCTAAAGTCTAGAATTCTACAAATGTTGATCCACGTAACTCGAGGAGTATGGAAGAAAAAAACATGATATTTGTGTTCATTTACTTCTAATACAAAGGCCTCCCCAAACACATGTAAAAAATTTTTGATGGTCCTAGCCTCCTGAACTAATGGATGGACCATTACCATCGTATCATCCATGAATTGTTGATGCATTTGGGTATCCGCCTCTTGAATAAGCTTGATTCCCCAGATACTTCGCTCCACATGATTGGATTTTATGAGTCTTCCTAAACCCTCATCCATATTAATAAATATGAAAGGGGAGAGAGGACCCCCTTGTAGAATTCCCCTTATGGGGCGGATAAGCCCCGAAGGGACACCATTGATGAGGATGGACAAAAAGGTAGAAGAGACAAGTTTTAGAACCCACTGGATCTAGTCCTCTCGAAATCCAAAGGCCTTAAGAACCTCTCTTAGATATTGCCAATTCAATTTATCATAAGATTTAGTTATGTCCATTTTAGCATCATTCTAGGGGGGCTGGTCGATTTGAGAGAGTGAAGAATCTCATGAGTTAAAATGATCCCATCCATCATTTGACATCCTTCCACAAAACTAGATTTTTCTAGGGAAATAATGAAAGGGAGGATCAGATTTAAGTGATTGGCAATGAATTTAGTAATAATCTTGTAGATACCGTTACATAAGGAAATAAGATGAAATTGATTTAGTGAGTCGGTCTCCCATGCGTTTGGAATGAGACTCTATAAAGGCGGTGTTGAGAGCTAGTAAGATATGCTAGGATCTCCTAGTATCTTCCACTATTCTCCTCACCTCCTCCTTGAATAGATCCCAGAAAGCACGAATTTTTTTTACCGTGAAGCCAGCAGGGCCAGGGGTCATACCCGCAATCACATGTTTCCCCGCCTCTTACACCTCCTGCACGAGGATTGGTCGCATTAACAAATAATTCTGGACTTTTGTAACCATATGGAAAATGTTGCAGGTTATGCGATTGATTTCCACTCTTCTATCCTTAATTGGTTCTTACAGTATATGCTAGAATGGTGAATAAATCCCCTCTCGTTATATTCCCTTGTTTCAACCCAATCCCCATTAACTATTTTCAACCTAAGGATTCGATTAAGAGCCCTATATTGGATGGTCTATATATGAACATTTTTTGTATTCCTTTCCCCCTCTTGAAGCCAATTGAACCTCGACTTATGTTTCCATGGAACCTCCTCCTACTTTTCCCTCTTCCAAATGGGACTAGAGTCTCCCTTCCTCCTTAATAAGCGGGGAGGGGGAAGTCGTCCCTCATCCCATGTTTTTGCAGGCGACCCAAATTTTCTTCCATTTGGGCATTATCTTTGAATATGTTCCCAAATTCATCCTTATTCCATTTTTTTATCTTACCTTTGATGAGTTTAAGCTTATTCTGGAACATGTACATGCTATGCCCTTCCACCCCTCTGGCCTCTTCCCACCACTGATGAAATTTGTCCTTGAATTCCGAGTGTCTTAGCCAAAACTGTTCAAACATAAGAGGTTTTTTGAACTCGGAAGCCAGACCACTCCACCATAAGTACTTAAGCTAGTGATGCGAGCCAGCCGAGGGGAGAACCAAGGAAGAAAGTTCACTTCCAAGCTCCAAAAGGGATTCTAAAACAAGAAATCTATCCAAGCAGGATGCAATATTCCTCTCCCCTCCTTGTATGTTATTCCATGTGTAAATGTCTTCTCCCTGTGACAATATATAATAACCTTATCTCTTGGATGACCTCTCGGAAGAGAACACTTTCCACTTCCAATATTCTCCACCCTCCTTTCTTTTCCTTCAGAGAAGTGATTATGTTGAAGTCCGCACCCATAATCCAATGTCTACCTCCCACCCTTTGGTTTAGTTTCCTGAGAGAGTCAATGAAACCCTATTTTTGAGATGAGGTGTGAGGACCATATACATTAGTAAGGAAACCTCAGATCGAGATGCCCACAATATGAAAATAAACATATAGAGAATGGTGAGAAGCTTAAAACCGACAAGGGAGACCGGAGTTGGAGCCCATAAAATCCCTAAGCCTCCCTCCATCCTAGACACATCTATCCCAGTACCTATGCAGTTCCGCCACACCTTTCTTCCTTCCTCTAACAAATGTTGTTTAGAGCATTTGGTTTCTTGAACAAACAAAACCGTTGGATTCTTCATACAAATATTTCTCTTCAATATTTTTACTTTTTGCGAGCTATTAAGTCCACATATTTTCCATGTTAAAATATTCATTGCAAAACATGAGGGCAGAGAAATCAGAGCCCCAAGGACGACATGATGGTAGGGTAGTGGCCTGATTCAACTAACTTAACATCTACTTCCTCTATCCAAACTCGATTATACTTATTCCCAGATTCCTTATTGGTTTCACCCAATTTCCTTTTGCTTTCTTTCAGAGACCCAGTCACTATCCCCAAAGGTTGTCGTGCCTTGAATTTTATTATCGTGTTCTGCAATAAAAAAACTTGTTCTTGAGGAATGAAACCTTTACCTTGTCCATCACATACCTATTCAATTCCATCTAGATCCATCTCCCCAAGGTCCATATCATCTCCTTCTTCTTTTGTTTCCATTCCTTGCATCCAATTAGCCTCTAAAACCTATTATCCTTGTTTTGAATCCACCTCTTTCATACAAGGGTTCCCTTTATGTTCTTCTTTCATTTTTGGAGTTCCCTCTTTCTCCTTGGGCTCTTCCAGGATTGCAAACTTATTAGCAGTATCGAGAAGTTTGGAGGGATCTAGAACTTCTTGTTTCCTTGCTCCCCTTTTCCTTTGTTGTACCTTAGAAAAACCTAGATCATCCACTTCCCGGCTCTGTCGCAGTTGAGGAGGTGACGCGTTTTGGGGGCAATATCTGAAGAGATGACCATAATCACGCCATTTCCTACAATGAAATGGGACTTGTTTATAACTATAGATCTATCTTCCCAAGATAAATCTATAGCTTCAGGTAAAGCTTTAGTCATATCCATATATACATAGATACATGCATAATTCGCGTACCTTTTTATTTCGTTTACTCTGAAATTTTGATAAATGTTCCCAAGGTGTTGCTAATGTCTTCCAATATTTCTAGATCCCGGTATTCCCAAGGCATGGAGTATATCCTTATCCAGAATGATGTCGTTCTCATGTCTTATTTTTCTGGGTTAAAACATTCCTTCCAGGGTCTTAGGAAGAGACTTTCCGAATAGAAAAAGTAGGGGCCATCGTCCAAAACCCTATTTCGGTCTTCCAAACTAGTGGACCTTACCATGATAAAACCCTTCGATCCGAACTGTAGGTCAAAATTCCCTTTAGGTTTCCAGGTAGAATTTATCCACTTGATGATAGGTTTTTTAGAAGGCAACATTCCAACAAATTTACCAATGGATGATCCTTCATATACTGGATGCAATCCCTCATACTGACGACCGAATTTGCAGTCCAGGGACCTGGGACGTTCGAGGCACACACTTTCGAGTTCTCCCTTTTTTCTCATTACGATTTTCACCTAACCCTCTCTTCCCATTTGAGTCAGCGATATCGAGATACTTCTGATATGAACCTCCTCAAACGACACCTTGGGTAGGGTTGCAGTCCCACCCAACTCTCCACACTCCATGGGCACAACCACCTTCCGCTTGTTTTTTTCCCAAACCTTGTCGTCAATCTCTCTCCAACATTGAACAATTGAAATGGTTCACACAATTATGTACATAAATTAATCACATTGGAGAAAGTGTTATTTGGTAGAGCGGAGAAGGATTTCATAAACCTTTGGGATTGTAATCTTAGTGCTCTAGAGATCTAAAAATCATTTTAATTATGAAATTGTTGAGAAATCGAGGTTGAGAAAATCCATTTAATGTTGATTTGAACTTAATTGGATTTCCAGGCTAAAATATTTGTTGTTACATGGTGTGATTCATTGCTATGTGGATTCATTTAATTGATTTTGTGATTGCCAATTATTGGGTTAAATCATTGTTTTTGTATGTAGGTTATTCATTTATTTAAATGAATGCTTGAGCATTGAAATCATTGACTCTTAGTTATGTCAACAAGTAGCTTGATCACAGGTTTGTATCAAAACAAAATATATTTTCTAGAGTCATTGGCTCAGTTTGCCTTGGGCTATCATAAGAATTAAATGTATTGACGTCGTTTGTTGAATGTGATCCTTTGCAAATTACAACTATATAGATCCAAATGTGTTGCTCTATAGAAGAAATACATGAACACATAAGAAGTAAACAACCTATTAGTTCTTTAAGTTGAATCACACATAAATTGAAACTTTGTTGGTTTGGTTCATTGGGTGGTTTTATTATTAAAATAAAATAAAAAATATTTATATAAAATTATTTAAAAAGTAATATTATAATAATAAAATTAAAATTAAAATTAATTAAATAATAAAAAAATTATAACACTCTTATCATAATTTCTTCTATCTTTCAAATAAAAACAAAGTCTCACTCGTATCATTATAATTTATTAATCTTCAAAATAAGAACAAAGTCTCACCCACCTCACATCATAACGACAATAATGGTTGAAAATACCTGAATAATAACCCATGTCACATCATAATGATAATAACCCCACATCATAATGATAATAGCCCCACTTCAAAAATCACCCATGTCACATCATAATGATAATAACCCCACATCATAACGAGAATAAAGGTTGAAGATGCCTAAATAACTTCAAAAATAAGCATGTCACATTCTTAATGAGAATAATTGTTGAGAAATACCTTAAGAATTCTATAAATATTGCACATCAAATATAAATTTTTTTAAAAAACTTAAAATATTTATTTCATAAACAAAACATAATAAACACAGCATATAAGATATAATAAATATTAGTAATTTATTAATTAAAATATATAAATGATATATTAAACATAAAACTAATAATTTTATTAAATATGAAATAAGTATGCAGATTTATTTTAAAATCTATGTAGTGTCTTGAGAAATCAAATATTTTTAAAATTTTTATTTTAAAATATATAAAGAGAAAATAATTTGTTTAATATTTAAATAGATATATATGTATAAATAAAGGAAAAATAAAAATATTGTAATATTATTTTATAATAATTTCTAATCTTTTTTAATCTATTTATTTAAAAAAAATTGATTTTCTAAATATTTAATAGATTTATTTCAAGAAATCCAATTTTTGTGAGTATTTAATAGGTTATCTTTTTTCTATCTTTATATTTAACTAACATAGATTATTATTATTATTACTGAAAAATTTAAAACTAGATTATAATCCATCTTAAATAAAAATTTAATATTTAATACAAATTTGATTATTTCAAGAAATTTGATTCTCTAAATACTAAATAGATCCATATATATATATAATTTGAGTAGCATATATTAAAATTATTGTTTAGAAGATGCTCATTTTACAATCCAATAAAAGAATATGTGTAACTCCTTCCATGCTTATTGTAAAGGTGACATGTCCTTAATAAGAATTAATAAAATATTATAAAAAACTAAAATTAAATTTCAAATATTTATAACTGTATATATATAAAACTAGATACATTAAAATTATTAACATTGCATTACACACATTTGCATTTTTAAGGGAGGCTTGCACCTCCATAGATTTAATCTATTTTAAGATGGATCTGTATTGGTTATTTAAAATTAAAATCAGTTAATTTATTTTAAATAAAAAATTATACTTCAATAAATTTGATTCTATAAATATAAATTTAATTATAGTTAAAAAGTCTATTTTAAAAAAATTATTGGATTATTTCAATAAATTTGATCGTGCTTATTTCAATAAATTTGATTTGATGCTTTCCATATTTGATAGATATATCGATAAAAAGGTGTCTTATTTATGCAACAGAATTTCCCTAGGGAAAGGAGCCTGTCAAATGAGCAGGGTCAGATCTCTCATCCAAACAGTTCCAATTTGACAGACTCCCTTTCCTAGAAGGAACCTATCAAATAAGCAAGGTTTTCATTGAACAGTTCCAATTTGACAGACTTCCCTTCGAGAAAGAGCTTGTTCCAATTTGACAGACTCCCCTCTAAGAAAGAGCATGTCAGTTCCAATTTGACAGACTTCCCTCCCGAGAAGAGCCTATTCCAATTTGACAGTCTCCCCTCCAAGAAAGAGCATGTTCCAATTTGACAGTCTCCCCTCAGAGAAAGAGCATCTCTAATTAGCAGGATGACAAACTCCCCTCCTGAAATTTTTTTTTGTCTGATAAATAAGTTTCACCTATATTTGATAGATATATCGATAAAAAGGTGTCTTATTTATGCAACAGACTTTCCCTAGGGAAAGGAGCCCGTCAAATGAGCAGGGTCAGATCTCTCATCCAAACAGTTCCAATTTGACAGACTCCCTTTCCTAGAAGGAACTTATCAAATAAGCAAGGTTTTCATTGAACAGTTCCAATTTGACAGACTTCCCTCCGAGAAAGAGCTTGTTCCAATTTGATAGACTCCCCTCCAAGAAAGAGCATGTCAGTTCCAATTTGACAGACTTCCCTCCCGAAAAGAGCCTGTTCCAATTTGACAGTCTCCCCTCCAAGAAAGAGCATGTGCCAATTTGATAGTCTCCCCTCAAAGAAAGAGCATGTCTAATTAGCAAGATGACAAACTCCCCTCCTGAAAAAAAATCTGTTTGATAAATAAGTTTCACCTATCCATAAATACAAAATTTAACATCAATAAATTTTATAATGTGAATAAAGTTAAACTATTATTTATTAATCCCACTTAGAAACAACCATATATATATATTTTGTCACGGGATACCAGACCTTGATATTCTATTAAAGAATCAAAGGACATCATATACAATCATCCAATAACTGACACTTATCAAACATCTACAGATGCGTATACATTTGGGGACCTCTCTAATAGCTGATAGGGAGGATTCCAATCATCCAAGAACAAGGGAGCAGAAAAACATAAAGTATGATAAGATCAGACTTTTCTCATCATTCCTGTGGATACAGGTCAGAATTCTAGCTGTCATAAATCGAGGTTGACCGAAAAAACATATGAATCAGGAACATAACAAGAAGGATGATAGACTTGTCCATGTCAGCAAAATAACCCATCAAATAAAGAAAATGTACGTGCTTCTAGAAAAGAAGTGAAAGGGAAAAGTCCATCACAAGCTAGAATAACTGAAGATCCCCTTGATCAATGATCTTACCATCCAAAGATTCAAAAAATGTCCCATGTCCAGGTGGCAACATAAGGGCTTGCTTGGAGAGAATGTCAGCCTGCTGGTTATGTTCGTGGTAGATATGATTGATGGTCACTGGAGGGACAAGTTGCAGCAGAGATAGTATGTCATCACACCAATGACTCATAAGAGGGGCGTTCAAAGAAGCTTTTCTGTTCACCCAAGAGATGATAACCTGTGAATCCCCATAAACAGATAAGAGAGGGATCCCCAAATGAAAGGCAATAGTTAGAAGAGCCCAAAGAGCCAGAAGCTCTGATATGGTATTAGTGCTCCTGCCACAGCCCAAAGAGTAACTGATGAAATAGGTAGAACTCAACAGAATCACAAAACCTGCTCCCCCAATGTTTCCAACAGCCAGCCCATCAAAAAATCCACAAGGGTAATCGATCTTCGAGCCCGGGCCGATGACCCTAGATTTATTCTTCTTTTTAGGAACATGATACATAAGCATGAGGTCAAAGATTTGCTTACGTAGAACATAAACAGAGGCTATTTTATTGTATAAAATGCATCGGTTTTTTTGTTTCCATATACACTAGAGAAAGAAAAGAGGTAAATAACGATAGACAAAGTTTATCTGTGTAATGGTGAACCATTGTTCAACAAAGTGACAGACTGAAGATTTTGAGAAAGAAGGCAGACTATAGCTTTCACCAACCGCAGAATAAACTCTTCGAGAAAACATACAGTCCATGAAAATGTGTTGAGATGAGTCTTCCCCATTCCGACAAAGCATACATAGGCTTGGTCCATGCCTTCCTCGACGCTGAAGTTGATCCCAAGTCAGAATACGATCCTTTAACAATAACTAGATGAAACAAACAATCTTGTTTGGAATATTCAGTTTCCATAGAAGTTTAAAGACCGGTGACTGTCCCGAAATGACACAAGAAGAAGCTATAGAATCATAACCCTCTGCTGCAGTAATATCTCCAATATATTTTTCATGCGACCACAATAGAGAATCCTTTTGTTCAGAGAGACGAATTCTACCAAACTCCAAGCCCGCAGTATATTTATCCCACCGTTTCTTCCAATGCCCCACCAGGTCCAATTCTTCAGCCTTAAACCAGTAACTTTGAGCACAAATAGAATGATTCCTAGCATGATCCTATGTGATAATACCGTAGTCCTCCAGGTATTCCCGCAAGTCCTATGAGAGAGTGAAGGGAGAACCTAACCCTACAATCAAGTCTAGGCCAATCCAAATAGCCGAGCCATTTCCCACCAACCAGGTAAGCCCACTGCCTAGCCAAGAAATTGTAAGAATAAAGCCCTTCCAAATCACAGATACCCCTCTGATAGAAAAGGATTTATTGCGTAGCCAAGTAGCCACAGGGAGCTTTTCAAGTATTTCATAGAAATAAGTGAGGACCAAATGCCAGTCCCGTTTAAAGCCATCCAGAAACTTTTAAGACGTAGAGATATACTGAACCAGCTCAATTGTTTAATACCCCAACCTCCTAAGGAAGTCGATAAAGACAAAGAACGCCAATCATCAAGATGATATTTCTTGTTATTCGCTGAAGAGCCCCATAGAAAGGAGAAGATCAGACCTCTAAGCTTGTCAAGGATGGACTGAGGAATAGGTGCCAAGGCCATCCAGTATATTGGCAAGCTGGTAAGGATAAATTTGATCAATACCAGCCTACCCCACAAGGACAAGAGCCGATAGGTCCAGTGACGTATTCGTTTTTCAAATTTCTCAATGAGCCAGTGCCAGTCTTTAATCAAATACCCAAGAGGTTTAATGAAGTAACCCAGATAAATAAATCCCTTAGTAATATGATCAAATCTGTAAGGAAGAGACCCAACAATCCTATTCAAAATACCATCATTCAAATTGTTATACAAGAAGCATGATTTATCCATGTTAATTTGCATTCTAGAGGCTTCACAGAATGTATCCAAGATAACTTTGAATGCAGCCCACTCTTCAAAAGTACCATATCCAAACATGATGACATCATCCACAAAGAGTAGATGTGTCAAGGAGAGCTGTGAAGAGATCTTAATAGCTCGGATCAGCCCACCATTTTGTGCATCCCTGATGAGAAAACTCAGTCCCTCAATGACTAGAATAAACAACAGAGGGGATAAAGGACATCCTTGCCTGATGCCCCGGGAAGCAGGAAAGAATCGAGTGGGAGAGCCATTGATAAGAAGGGCAAAGTTTTCAGAGGACAAACAACCCAAAATCCAGTTAGTGCCCACCAAAGGAACACCAATTTGTAGAAGTATAAGATGAAGATAGGTCCAATTCACTCTGTCAAAGGCCTTAGAGAGATCTAACTTCAGAATTAGAGCACATCTATTTTTTGTTTTGACAGTGTGAAGAACTTCTTGAGTTATTGCCAAGGGAGTAGTAATCTGTCTATGCTTCAAGAACCCAAATTGTTGTGGAGAAATATGCCTATCCAAAAAAGGCTTGAGTCTTTGGGCTGCAACTTTAGAAATCAGCTTGTATACCAAATTGCAGAGTGAGATGGGACTAAAATCAGAGAAAGTGGAGGGGATTTTTTTTTTAGGGATAAGGGCGATGAAGGGGGAGTTCAAAGAAGGTGAGACCCTGCCTTCAATCCGAGAAGTTTCCACCAAGTCCAACAGTTCAGGCCCCAAAATATCAAAAAAAGCCAAATAAAACTCTACAGGCCATCCATCAGGGCCCGGGGACTTATCTTTCTTAAAATATTTAAGGGCAGATTCAATTTCATCCAGGGAGATCTGACAAGTGAATGACTCCCTCTCATCACCATTTATAAAGGAAGGAAATAAACAGACAACTTTCAATTAGGCCTCAATATTGGTCATAAGATCGTCCTGAAAGATATTCCTGAAATGACGGACCCCTAATTCCTTAATGCCCAATTCATCAGTAATAAAAATGCCCTCCTCATCTTTGAGACCCCAAATAGCATTATGATTTTTCCTGGAAAAAGCCACCTCATGGAAAAATTTGGTATTCGCATCCCCCTGAGAAGCCCAAACCAATCTACTTTGGAGCCGAGTAGATTGAATTTCATGATCCCTCCAGCTCTGCAGTTCAATTTTAAGAGCCTGGAGCCTGGAAGAATCCCTAGCACAAAGAATACCTGAAAATGATGAATCCAAAAGACCTCTAATCTCCTCAATAAGTAAAGACCTCTCCCACTTCTCCATGGTCTTTTCTCTGATCCACACTTTGACCTTTCTTTTAAGTAAGCACAACTTCTGTGTGAAATCAAACATACAGTCCAAGGGGTCAAATGGGGTAAGAAGAGGCCATTCCGATCTTACCATTGAGACAAAATCCCAATTAGACAACCAGGAGTGATTAAATTTGAAGGGAAGCGCACAGGAAGAAGAATTTACCATCCAATCAAAGATGACACGATAGTGATCAGAAATGACAGAAGGTTGTGCCCAAACCCTGTATCGAGAGAGGAGACTGACAAGGTTAAAAGAGAGCAAGTATCTGTCCAGTCTCTTACTAATGCCCTCAACCCCCACCCTACCGTTACGCCAAGTTGGCCCAGCACAGGTAGGGGCAATATCTGCAAGATGATGGTCACTGAAGAAGTTAGTAAAGAAAGGACCAAGAGGATCAGGGATGGCCTTAGTGCCCCAAATATCAGAACCATTCAACGTAAGGTTGAAATCACCTGCCAAGATCAGATTGGGTAGTGAAAGTAAACCACCCTGAGCGACCGAGTTCCAGAAAGTTTCTTGGTGAAGATAAGGACCGTAGTAGTTGAGAATGGAAAGTGTAATGTTAGAACCCCTAAACCAAGCTTTGAGTAAGATGCCAACAAGAGTATGGAAGGATTTGCATTTGACTTGCAAAGGGTTCCAACCCGAGAGTATACCCCCAGAGAGCCCAGAAGAGCTAATGGTACAGAATTCCCATCCGGGACAGAGTTTGGAGAAAGCTAGGAGTGCACGGTAAGTACTATTCATGGTTTCCTGAAGCAAAATGATATCAGGAGAGAGAGAAGAAACAAGATGACGGAGGCCTTTTTGTTTGGCCATGCCTCCCAAGCCACGAACGTTAAGAGAGAGAATATGCATCAGGGACCACTCTGAGGAGGGTTCGAGGCTCTAAGGACCCTAAGTGGGGAGGACAGGTGCTGTCGAGCAGCATTCTTGAGTCTAGTGGACAAAGGAGTGTAAGGAGCTGAGTCCGAGTCCAAAGTCACCGAAGGAGATTTTTTTTTTCTTTCTGATTATGACATTCTCGAACCTGATGGAGTCAAGTGGAAGGACCGAAGGGGAGAGGGGAATTTTGGCAGAAAATATCTCTAGAGACTTTTGAAGGGAGGGGTCTGTGAAAGATGGAGAAGAGGCAGGGCTCCTAGGGGAAGAAGAGACAACGTATGAATGAGAACCGGGAAGAGGAGGAAAATCCGAATCCTTAAAAATAGAGGGTGAAGGGGATAACGAGGCCAAGGATGAGGTGAAAATGGGTTGAATCGGAGCAGGTGGAGTATCAACCAAGTGTGCATTGTCAGTGTTAAGAACAGGAGAAGGGCTGGGTAGCCGAGGGTCAGAGATCACTGCGGAATCCATAAAATCAGTATGTCCATCCATCGAGTCCAGAGGAGAAATTTCAAGGACAAAGTTTGGTATAGGAGGGGGACAGGTAGCCCAAGGATCACAGGCCTCTACAAAAACCAAAGGAGCAGAGCAATCATCCACATAATCCAATAGAGAAAGTTCAAGAACAGAGGCATCTTCAAAGAAGGAACAAGCATTATAATAATTACTTGGAACAGGAGAGACGGGAGAAGGAGGTACATGCCCTGGAGAGGGTTCGTCCATAGAGGGGATGTGAGAAGGCCGAGCAGCCGGTGAACCAGAACCTTGACATAAAACCGGGCACTCTCGGCGCAAGTGACCAACATCCCTGCACCTACTGCACCTGAAGGGGATGTTAAGATAATCAAGGCGCTGTGAGAACAACCTCTCATGGCATAGGATTTCCACCTCAGTCGGCAGCCCCATGGAGATGTCAATTTCTACAAGAATTTTTGCCATACGTTTATCATACACGTTCATGAAATCCTTTTCCAAAGCGACAAATCGTCCAATGGTGTTTCCAATACCCTCCAGCATGGGACGACACCAGAGAGGGAAGGGAAGCGCCGGGAGTAAAACCCACAAATGCTGCTTTCTAATACGCTCCCTGAGCGGATCAAAATTAACATGCCATCGAACCAAGACCAGAGAACCACCACCTATACGCCACAGAGAGTTTAGAACAAACATAGCATGTGAGTCTTCCAAGAAAACAATCACCATCCATCCGCGAGCCAGGAGACTAATCATAGGAATATAGGAGAAGAGCGGCTTCCAATGCTTGGAGGCCCAAGCAACCCAATCTTGGTTGCCCATATGACAGTATTCTAACCTACCGATGAGTGCCCAAGAACACAGGGCTTCGACACGGTCCAGATAGACATCACAGCCCATGACAAACCGGAGTTTACCATCGAGAACTTTTAGAGCTTTGGCTTTCCTACGACGACGAGAGCGAGGAAGAGAGGAGGTGACAAGCCCCAATGTGGGTTTTATTGTCGTTTCCATAATCAAGGACAAGAAAAAGGACAAATGATACTGACAACAAACCCTAACCCGAAAGTCAACTAGGAAAATCACGCCGTGAGAAGGAAACAAACCCCAGAAAAAGAACCCCTACCGAGTAGGAGTGGGTTAACCTGAAAACCAAGACCAGACCCCTGGAGAGCCTAGAGTTAGTTCGATTGCAAGCGTGAGAAGGCTAAGAGTACAAAACCCCAGAGCGCTGACGAAAAGAACAGGTGTCAACCCATTCGAGAACAAACCAAAAAAAGCATCCAAGGAAGGCACAAAGTCAACCCAAATATCACGGGAGAGATACCAGGGTGGCGCGCTAAAAGATACGTCACAAGACAATAACAGAGAACCCTGAGAACGTCAACCCCAAACAGACTGGGAAAGGTAAAGTATAAACCGGTTAGATAAAAACCCAAAAAATCCCAATTTTTTATCACTGGTTGGTACTAGTCCTCTGCATAGAGGAGGGACTCCAGTCGCCGGTTCATACAGGTGAAAAACAAAAACGAGGAAAAAAACCTCCCCAGCGAAAACCCACCAAGAGATGTCCCAAAAGTGAAGAAAAACCAGCCCGGAAGCGAGAGACAGAAAAAAGAGACGAGTCAGGCAGAACAGAAACAAACGAGCCAAAATCAATCCCACATACCTGCAAGAAACTGGGTACTAAAGAAAACGAGGTGAGGGCCATGAAAAAGACCTCCCCCGCAGGGGTCACAAGAACAGACAGAGCTACCTGCTCAGACATCGCTCCTCATTAAGGCTGAGAGGTCAAGGTCCATACACCTATACACCATTACAAACGCATATCAACAACTGCCAATTGAGTGTTGTAAGTTCAATTTCTTGAATGTGTTGAGAACGCGTTGTGAGGAATTGGTTGTCGCCCTTGATATTGTCGAGAAAGCAAACACGTCCAGGGAAATAGAAATATAATAATCTCGGAATCAGTGTTCTCATAATAAGTAAATGGCCATTGGACAACGGGCAAGCCGTCGATCGAAGCAGAAGACAGCCTGCTCAGATTAACGATTTGCACTTATTGATAGTCCTATTCTTTTGTTGTTAGATCGGATTCTGATGAAGAACAGTATTAGAATCTGTTTTGAATGGAATATGTATGGATTGTATTAAATTTTGTGCAGTGTTGGCGAATTAAAAATTAGAGATATAAGATTTCAATTCTCCGTCATTAATATTTAACTTGCTACAGGTTAATAAATGCAGCTGCATTGTTGGATTTCAGGCAGCTTGAAATTTATAACTATACTTAGTTTATAACTTTGTCATTACATTAAACAATTAGGGTGGAGTCTTAATTATGTGCAGAATCTCTTTCTAGGGCTCTCCAAGATTACTCAACATTCTATCCCACTGAATCTCTCTCCTAAACTTTGCAGGATTATTGTTAGTCTTTCCCTGGCTTAATGGAGCATTAAACACTACAGGTCATTAGTGCATAATATAATTAAAATAGTTTTTTTGTTTTGTAATTGGCACAATTACTTAATTTGTGGTTTCTAAATACTTATAGGTTACAAGATCACAAGTTACAAATCTGTTATCCATACATTAGTTATGAATTATTATTCATGCATCACCTAGTAGCCAGTTATTTATACATACCCACAAATTATTTTGTATATAATTGTTTATTTCTAGTTTGTAAACTGCTATAAAATTAATTTACACATTAACACAATCTAAGAAAAACATAAACACTAGTTCATCTCAATATATAAAATATAAACACCTATCTTTATAACCATGAATTAAACAGCTTATTCGGCTACCTATCCATATGGTTCTATGAGCCTTGTTCTGCTCCTCCATTTGCCTGTAACGTTCATCGATATTCAACTTTTATTCGGAGTTTCTCACTCGGTTCTGCATCACTCGGCGCTTCACTGTTGTCTCTTTAGTGTCGTTACTTGACCTGGTTATATGTTTTAAAGACTTTCACAACCTATTTTAATGAAGATGCTTCAATATACTATATGCTACACGGTTCGACGTTGAAGTCCCTATCCCATTGCCTCCTCGAGCCTTACAGTGGATTGTTCCATAACAACAGAAATAGGGTTTCATTCAACGTTTATACGATACCATGAGGTAGGGTTTCATTCAACGTACAGTGTAAGGCATGACATTTAGGAACTTGTTGTCAATTGTCTTCTAGGGAAGAGGTTTACAACAATGATCATGTGCCCAGGACTTATCGTTGTTATATACTATACTCTTAAAAAAAAGGAAAAATAGTGAGACCCTTCGCAAAGGGAAACTCAAAGACTCATCAAGCCAAGAAGGAATGTCGCTTTCAAGAAGATGTCCAATCCATAAAAAAAAGGAAAAATAGTGAGACCCTTCGCAAAGGGAAACTCAAAGACTCATCAAGCCAAGAAGGAATGTCGCTTTCAAGAAGATGTCCAATCCATAAACAAAGGAAGAAGCAATTGAATTTATTGGTTAGTGGTCAGCTATTTTATTGATGAAATTGTTTACTTGTAAATAAAGATAATTAAAAATAATCCAAAACTCAAGCTTGGATTATTCTATATATATGCGCTTGATAAGAGAGAATATCAATGATGATAGTTAGGCTTCATGTTTCAAAGTCTCATCGATTCAAATTTAATTACTATCAACAATTATAGAATGTAAGTGATGCTATTACAACCTATTAAGTATTTATTAGGATGTTGTTAGACAAATAATGGTGTCTAAATTTAGATAATGCTTTGCTAATCCTATTTGTTTCAGTGATCACAAAATGGTGATGTCAATTGAGTCACCAATTGTCCATTAGCAATGGAATGTTTAGACATGAAGATCATTTAAGATGAACCATTAAGGGATCTTCAAGATGGACCATTAAGGATCTATATTGACCTTTTTTTAGTCAAATATTCAAGGATCATCTTTTTATGATCTGTTAAATCTTTATCTATTGACCAGGTTTCATCACTATCCAATCACTATCCAATAACTAGATGTGAATCTTTATCTATTGACCACGTTTCATCACTATCCAATAACTAGATGTGAGTGAAATCTAAATTTAGAGGTTATCTTATCTATGTACTATAAATTGATATCACTGGAACAATACAAGTGTTGAATATGTTTTAAAATAATTTCTATTTTCTTCTACAACCATGAAAAACCAAAGTGTATATATGTACCATAAATTTATCAATAAGCAAATCCAACTTGTAAAAAGAGGTTCCATAGCCTTAAAATAACATTGACATAATTGGCTAATTAAAGTCAAAGAAAGCATTTCTTTTTTAACTTTAAAAATGTCAAAAACATATTGTTGTAGATAGAATGTACTTAAGTGCACCAACATGCTATCTTCAACAAATCAAGTATTCATTAGTATGATGTTAAGCAAATAATTGTGTCTAAATTTAGAAAAGGCTTTGGTAATCCTATTTGTTTACTAATAACAAAATGGTGATCCCATTTAAGTTCATTTAAGATGAACCATTAAGCATCCATATTGATATTTTTTCAGTCAAATATTCAAGTTTGAGAGTGAAGATGATACCATTCTATGCATTACTTAATTGTATAATCATTCATACTTGTGATTTTAGAGGGGATGTTAGAGTGAGTCCTTAGACAATCACAAAGTCCAAGATCACTTTTTTATGAGTTGTTATTCTTATCCATTGACTAGGTTTTATCATTTCAATGTGAGTAAGACTTAAATTTATAGTTTATCTAATACATGTACTATAAATTAATGTCATTGGATCAATACAAGTGTTAAATACTTTTTTTTTTTAAATTCTCCACTCTATAGCTTAATAATTTGAAACAAAATTATGAAAAAAAACCTATTTTCTAAAACAAACATAGAAAACCAAAGTGTATATATACCATAAATGTCTGAATAAGCCAATCCACTTTTAAAAAGAGGGTCCATATCCTTGAAATAACTTCAATTCCACTTTTAAAAAGAGAGTCCATATCCTTGAAATAACTTCAAAACAATTAGATTGCTTTTACACATTTAATTTATTGGTATTTGATTTTGTGATTAGACTAAAAAAGAAGTATTTCTTTTCTATCTTAAATGTCAAAAACCTATTTTTCCACCTATATCTCTACTCATAAAAAATTATTTCTTCCTTAGTTTAAATGTCAAAAACAGATATATATCTAAACTAAACCTGTTTACATTACTCAGAAAGATATATCATATGGAATGCATTGCATTTCTTCTCTAATTTAAATATCAAAAACAAATATATATCTTAACTAAACATACTTATCATATGGAATGCCTTATACTTTATTAATGCATACTTTTAACAATATGTTTCAACTTAATTTAAATTTGATTCATAAAACTTTGGTTCAAATTGTTATGTGACTATGATTATTAATAAATCATTTGATTTCATAAAACTTTGGTTCAAACTGTTATGTGCATATGATTATTAATAAATCTTTTGATAAGCACTTATTTATTATTTAAATTAAGAGTAACCTTTCTACCTGACCATTTGCACCGATGGGACGATCTGGCTCGCGTGAGCTTTCACATCACAGGTTGTTGGTGGTCCTATCAGTGCAAATAGTCGTGTAGTGCAAATAGTCGTGTAGAAAGTTTACTCCTTTAAATTATATTCAACAATATCTTTAAAATGAAACAAAAATTATTAAAAAAACTTCAAACATATATTTTCCAACGAAAAATTCACAAACCCTTCCAATTTCAAACTTCGAATAATCAATTCTCTGGTATAGGACTACATGGAGAAGTCTGTTGAAAGAACCAAGAATATCATATATTTCTGAAGTCATTGTCATGCTTAACTTTAGGTGGACATAAGCCATTGCCATGCTTAACTTTAGGTGGACATGAGTTTTTTTTTTTTCAATAAATGTTTCCACAGTGTTGTGCAAGTTTAAGTTTATAAATTTACACTGTTTATACAGTACAAATTCATCCATAAACTTGTACACAATAATTCTTGGCTTTTTATTAAATCCGTAAATCATTATCAGTGCATTACAAAGACCGAATATCGCTCTACGTTGGAGCGGTTCTACATATATACAATTGGTCTTGCTCTTTGGCTCTAGGGAACTTCTGCCTGACCAGCAGCAGCACAGTAGATCTTCGACTGGAGATCGTGTGTATCCAGCTTCGATGTTCGCAAAGACTGATTCAACAAACAAAAATCTGAGCTATGCAAACATTAACCGATTGAAACACATTTTTAGTCAAATTTACAGAGCACTTTACCTTCACTAATATGATGCGAAAGATTTTTTTCTCTGGCATAGAATATGTTTGAGCAGAAAGAACTTCGAGATCCTCCTTTTCCAGCACTGAGAAAACAGACGAAAGCATACCCAACTTTTTCCAAGTCAATATTTGGATCATCAGCAGGTTGGAACCTGTGAGCGAATTCACACCAACATTGGGTAAACTACTCGTCCCTCCGGAGCCGGTAATTGTTCGCAAATTTTCTGGCGGGGGCAAGTTATTCGCATTTACCAAAGATGAACTGCAAATACTTCTTTGTTTGGGAATATTTTGACCTGTAACCTGATTGAGCCATGGATAATATATAATTTGTTTAACTTTCATCCCAAGAAAACTGAAGGAAACAAAATAATAATAATAACAATACTTTTTAGCAATACCTCGGGTATCATGGCCCTTAACCTTGCAAACAAGAACAGCAACTTCCGTTGCTTTCCTCGCTGAAGAAAGCGCTTCCGAATCCTCGTTCTTCGAGACGTTTTCGCATTTCTTCGGTAAAACTTATGATATGCATTACCCACTTCTTTCATCTTTCAAATCTTTTAATCTAAACCTAATCGTTTCAAACCTTTTAACCTAAACCTAATCGTCCCGGCTCTAGGATAACCAGTTCTAGAAATCAAACTTCCATATCCTACAAACTGGGCTCTAGGATAACCAGTTCTGAGAACCCGCTAGCTAAAAGCAGTATTGTTCTGTGAGCGGGTAGTCAGTTATAACTTCTATGTGCTACATTATATTTAATAAAGCATGAGTAAACCTACCTAAGCGTTGTGATTCTCAGGTTCCAACGTTATCCACACCATAATGATCGTTTGCATATAATAGCGTGTGCATCCCACTTTTTGTAGACCCAGAATCACACATTAAAAAAGAATGGATAATTTGTTCAGGAGCATGTTTCATAGCTGCACTATGCTTTCAATAAACAAATATGGAATGTTCGATGAATCCAGCTAATATGTCCAAGGTTCCAATGTATATTTATTATTAAAATAACACACAGATGTTACCATTTGTCACCAGTCGATTCCGGGCAGCCTACTGTTCTTGGACTTTTATCTCATCCCCCAACAGTGGAGAAACGTAGCCATGTGACGACTGACCCTTCAATTGTATGAAAAACAAAAGAAATCTGACCCTTCAATTGTATGAAAAAAAAAAGACTGACCCTTCAATTTTCGAGGATGCATACCACGAGAATCATGTAAAACAATGTTTATATTTAGTTAATTTGACAGGCATACACACATATGTGGCTGTTGCCATCAATGTGCAGAATTTCTATTCTGGAATATGGATGGATGAAGGAGGTTGATAGGGGCATTCTAGGAATATAATTTTAAAACAAATTAATGAATTAATTTATTTAGGTTTTATAAACCAAGTTTGGTTTTAGTGGACGTTAACCACCACCACCATCACCACAGTCATCATCATCATTTAAAAATAAAATTAAATCGCTAAAGTTTTCATTGTTATTAAGTTGGTTGTCAGTTTTGGCGTTGTATAATGTTGGATAGTGTTGGAGCTTAAAAATTTATAACTGTATAACGAATTGCCATTATCCATGTCTCAGCTACTAATTGTTATATGTATACAAAAATATTATATATTTATTTTAAATTTAAAACCAGACTTATAAATAATAAATAATAAATAATAACAATAATAAATCATAAATCATAACAATAGAGTATCTAATAAACACCTCTAATTATAAAAATATTTATTAAACGTTAAATATATATAAACTAGCATAGATCCAAATCCCAGGCTCTATCAAGCGCGGAGAGGCTTTAATATGATTCAGACCAAAAGGCACATTTTTTTATTTAAGGTCCACAAATAATATTTTTATTATTAATATTTAATACTATTTATGGCTGCATATACTATTTTTTATTTTGTTAGGAAAAAACATTAAAACATCTCCCCATACATAGTTTTAAAACCATGTGCAAGGCCCTCCTAAAATCATGGGTTGTTTAGGAGGCCTTGCACATGGTATTAAAACCATTTGCAACTACCTCCTAAACCATGTACAACAAAACCATGGGCTGTTTAGGAGGCCTTGCACATGGCTTTAAAACCATTTGCAAGGTCCTCCTAAACCATGTACAATAAAACCATGGGTTTTTAAGAGGCCTTGCACATGGTTTTAAAACCATGTGCATGACCAACATTTTTTTTGAGGATAACTCAATTTTTTATTTTTATTATTTTTTATTATTTTGTTAAGTAGAAACATTACAACATCTCCCCTATATTGTGTTGTTTTTCTCACGGACATTTTTATATGGCAAATAATTAAATTATTGATTTATTTATTTATTATTTTGTTAGGTAGGAACATTACAACATCTCACTCATATTAGATTGTTTTTGTGACCGACGTTTATTTTGGAAGATAATTAAAAGTTTTGTTTTTTATAGCCGACATCTATTACGTAACGTTACGTAACATTACAACGTTACGTTACGTAACGTTACAAGATCTCCCCCATACTGGGCTGTAGAGCACCTCTCGGCGTAATAACTATTTTAATAAAAACAAAGTCTCACTCGTATCATTATAATTTATTAATCTTCAAAATAAGAACAAAGTCTCACCCACCTCACATCATAACGACAATAATGGTTGAAAATACCTGAATAATAACCCATGCCACATCATAATGATAATAACCCCACATCATTATGATAATAACCCCACTTCAAAAATCACCCATGTCACATCATAATGATAATAACCCCACATCATAACGAGAATAAAGGTTGAAGATGCCTAAATAACTTCAAAAATACGCATGTCACATTCTTAATGAGAATAATTGTTGAGAAATACCTTAAGAATTCTATAAATATTGCACATCAAATATAAAAAATTTAAAAAAACTTAAAATATTTATTTCATAAACAAAACATAATAAACACAGTATATAAGATATAATAAATATTAGTAATTTATTAATTAAAATATATAAATGATATATTAAACATAAAACTAATAACTTTATTAAATATGAATTAAGTATGCAGATTTATTTTAAAATCTATGTAGTATCTCGAGAAATCAAATATTTTTAAAATTTTTATTTTAAAATATATATATAAAGAGAAAATAAATTTTTTAATATTTTTTAATATTTAAATAGATATATATATAAATAAAGGAAAAATAAAAATATTGTAATATTATTTTGTAGAAATTTCTAATCTTTTTTAATCTATTTATTTTAAAAAAAAATTGATTTTCTAAATATTTAATAGATTTATTTCAAGAAATCCAATTTTGTGAGTATTTAATAGGTTATCTTTTTTCTATCTTTATATTTAAGTAACATAGATTATTATTATTATTACTGAAAAATTTAAAACTAGATTATAATCCATCTTAAATAAAAATTTAATATTTAATAAAAATTTGATTATTTCAAGAAATTTGATTCTGTGAATACTAAATAGATCCATATATATATATAATTTGAGTAGCATATATTAAAATTATTGTTTAGAAGATGCTCATTTTACAATCCAATAAAAGGATATGTGTAACTCCTTCCATGCTTATTGTAAAGGTGACATGTGTCCTTAATAAGAATTAATAAAATATTATAAAAAACTAAAATTAAATTTCAAATATTTATAACTGTATATATATAAAACTAGATACATTAAAATTATTAACATTGCATTACACACATTTGCATTTTAAAGGGAGGTTTGCACCTCCATAGATTTAATCTATTTTAAGATGGATCTATATTGGTTATTTAAAATTAAAATCATTTGATTTATTTTAAATAAAAAATTACACTTCAATAAATTTGATTCTATAAATATAAATTTAATTATAGTTAAAAAGTCTATTTTAAAAAAATTATTGGATTATTTCAATAAATTTGATCCTGCTTATTTCAATAAATTTGATTTGATGCTTTCCATATTTGATAGATATAAATTTGATTTGATGCTTTCCTAATTTGATAGATATATCGATAAAAAGGTGTCTTATTTATGCACCAGACTTTCCCTAGGGAAAGGAGCCTGTCAAATGAGCAGGGTCAGATCTCTCATCCAAACGGTTCCAATTTGACAGACTCCCTTTCCTAGAAGGAACCTATCAAATAAGCAAGGTTTTCATTGAACAGTTCCAATTTGAGAGACTTCCCTCCCAGAAAGAGCTTGTTCCAATTTGACAGACTCCCCTCCAAGAAAGAGCATGTCAGTTCCAATTTGACAGTCTCCCCTCCAAGAAAGAGCATGTTCCAATTTGACAGTCTCCCCTCAGAGAAAGAGCATGTCTAATTAGCAGGATGACAAACTCCCCTCCCGAAAAAAAAAATTGTCTCATAAATAAGTTTCACCTATATTTGATAGATATATCGATAAAAAGGTGTCTTATTTATGCAACAGACTTTCCCTAGGGAAAGGAGCCTGTCAAATGAGCAGGGTCAGATCTCTCCTCCAAACAATTCCAATTTGACAGACTCCCTTTCCTAGAAGGAACCTATCAAATAAGCAAGGTTTTCATTGAACAGTTCCAATTTGACAGACTTCCCTCCCAAAAAGAGCTTGTTCCAATTTGACAGACTCCCCTCCAAGAAAGAGCATGTCAGTTCCAATTTGACAAACTTCCCTCCTAAAAAGAGCGTGTTCCAATTTGACAGTCTCCCCTCCAAGAAAGAGCATGTTCCAATTTGACAGTCTCCCCTCAGAGAAAGAGCATGTCTAATTAGCAAGATGACAAACTCCCCTCCCGAAAAAAAATATGTCTGATAAATAAGTTTCACCTATCCATAAATACAAAATTTAACATCAATAAATTTTATAATCTGAATAAAGTTAAACTATTATTTATCAATCCCACTCAGAAACAACCATATTTCTTGAGTATGTTTTTTTTTTTATAATATTTTTCAGAGGAAAAAATACCAGACCTTGATATTCTATTAAAGAATCAAAGGACATCATATACAATCATCCAATAACTGACACTTATCAAACATCTACAGATGCATATACATTTGGGGACCTCTCTGATAGCTGATAGGGAGGATTCCAATCATCCAAGAACAAGGGAGCAGAAAAACATAAAGTCTGATAAGATCAGACTTTTCTCATCATTCCTATGGATACAGGCTAGAATTCTAGCTGTCATTTAAATCGAGGTTGACCGAAAAAACATATGAATCCGGAACATAACAAGAAGGATGATAGACTCGTCCATGTCAGCCAAATAACCCATCAAATAAAGAAAATGTGCGTGCTTCTAGAAAAGAAGTGAAAGGGAAAAGTCCATCACAAGCTAGAATAACTGAAGATCCCCTTGATCAATGATCTTACCATCCAAAGATTCAAAAAATGTCCCATGTCCAGGTGGAAACATAAGGGCTTGCTTGGAGAGAATGTCAGCCTGCTGGTTATGTTCGTGGTAGATATGATTGATGGTCACTAGAGGGACAAGTTGCAGCAGAGATAGTATGTCATCATACCAATGACTCATAAGAGGGGCATTCAAAGAAGATTTTCTGTTCACCGAAGAGATGATAACCTGTGAATCCCCATAAACAGATAAGAGAGGGATCCCCAAATGAAAGGCAACAGTTAGAAGAGCCCAAAGAGCTAGAAGCTCTCATCTAGTATTAGTGCTCCTGCCACAGCCCAAAGAGTAACTAATGAAATAGGTAGAACTCAACAGAATCACAAAACCTGCTCCCCCAATGTTTCCAACAGCCGACCCATCAACAAATCCACAGGGGTAATCGATCTTCAGGCTCGGGCCAATGACCCTATATTTCTTCTTCTTTTTAGGAACAAGATACATAAGCATGAGGTCAAAGATTTGCTTACGTAGAACATAAATAGAGGCTATTTTATTGTAAAAAATGCATCAGTTTTTTTGTTTCCATATACACCAGAGAAAGAAAAGAGGCAAATAATGATAGACAGAGTTTATCTGTGTAATGGTGAACCATTGTTCAACAAAGTGACAGATTGAAGATTTCGAGAAAGAAGGCAGACTATAGCTTTCACCAACCGCAGAATAAACTCTTCGAGAAAACATACAGTCCATGAAAATGTGCTGAGATGACTCTTCCCCATTTTGACAAAGCATACACAGGCTTGGTCCATGCCTTCCTCGATGCTGAAGTTGATCCCAAGTCAGAATACGATCCTTTAACAGTAACTAGATGAAACAAACAATCTTGTTTGGAATATTCAGTTTCCATAGAACTCTAAAGACGGGTGACTGTCTCGAAATGACACAAGAAGAAGCTATACAATCATAACCCTCTGCTGTAGTAATATCTCCAATATATTTGTCATGCGACCACAATAGAGCATCCTTTTGTCCAGAGAGATGAATTCTACCAAACTCCAAGCCCGCAGTATATTTATCCCACCGTTTCTTCCAGTGCCCCACCAAGTCCAATTCTCCAGCCTTAAACCAGTAACTTTGAGCACAAATAGAATGATTCCTAGCATGATCTCGTGTGATAATACTGTAGTCCTCCAGGTATTCCCGCAAGTCCTGTGAGAGAGTGAAGGGAGAACCTAACCCTACAATCAAGTCTAGGCCAATCCGAATAGCCGAGCCATTTCCCACCAACCAGGTAAGCCCACTGCCTAGCCAGTAAATTGTAAGAATAAAGCCCTTCCAAATCACAGATACCCCTCTGACAGAAAAGGATTTATTGCGTAGCCAAGTAGCCACATGGAGCTTTTTCAAGTATTTCATAGAAATAAGTGAGGACCAAATGCCAGTCCCATTTAAAGCCATCCAGAAAATTTTAAGACGTAGAGATATACTGAACCAGCTCAATTGTTTAATACCCAAACCTCCTAAGGAAGTCGGTAAAGACAAAGAACGCCAATCATCAAGATGATATTTCTTGTTATTCGCTGAAGAGCCCCATAGAAACGAGAAGATCAGACCTCTAAGCTTGTCAAGGATGGATTGAGGAATAGGTGCCAAGGCCATCAGGTATACTGGCAAGTTGGTAAGCATAGCTTTGATCAATACCAGCCTACCCCACAAGGACAAGAGTCGATAGGTCCAGTGAAGTATTTGTTTTTCAAATTTCTGAATGAGCCAGTGCCAGTCTTTAATCAAATACCCAAGAGGTTTAATGAAGTAACCCAAATAAATAAATCCCTTAGTAATATGATCAAATCTGTAAGGAAGAGACCCAACAATCCTGTTCAAAATACCATCATTCAAATTGTTATACAAGAAGCATGATTTATCCATGTTAATTTGCATTCCAGAGGCATCACAGAATGTATCCAAGATAACTTTGAATGAAGCCCACTCTCAAAAGTACCATATCCAAACATGATGACATCATCCACAAAGAGTAGATGTTTCAAGGAGAGTTGTGAAGAGATCTTAATAACTCAGATCAGCCCACCATTTTGTGCATCCCTGATGAGAAAACTCAGTCCCTCAATGACTAGAATAAACAATAGAGGGGATAAAGGACATCCTTGCCTGATGCCCCGGGAAGCAAGAAAAGAATCGAGTGGGAGAGCCATTGATAAGAAGGGCAAAGTTTTCAGAGGACAAACAACCCAAAATCCAGTTAGTGCCCACCAAAGGAACACCAATTTGTAGAAGTATAAGACGAAGATAGGTCCAATTCACTCTGTCGAAGGCCTTAGAGAGATCCAGCTTCAGAATTAGAGCACATCTATTTTTTGTTTTGACAGTGTGAAGAAATTATTGAGTTATTGCCAAGGGAGCAGTAATCTCTCTATGCTTCAAGAACCCAAATTGCTGTGGAAAAATATGCCTATCCAAAAAAGGCTTGAGTCTTTGGGCTGCAACTTTAGAAATTAGCTTGTATACCAAATTGCAAAGTGAGATGGGCCTAAAATCAGAGAAAGTGGAGGGATTTTTTTTTTAGGGATAAGGGCGATGAAGGTGGAGTTCAAAGAAGGTGAGACCCTGCCTTCAATCCGAGAAGTTTCCACCAAGTCCAACAGTTCAGGCCCCAAAATATCAAAAAAAGCCAAATAAAACTCTACAGGCCATCCATCAGGGCTCGGGTCCTTATCTTTCTTAAAAGATTTAAGGGCAGATTCAATTTCATCCAGGGAGATCTGACAAGTGAATGACTCCCTCTCATCACCATTTATAAAGGAAGGAAATAAACGGACAACTTTCAATTGGGCCTCAATATTGGTCATAAGATCATCCCGAAAGATATTTCTTAAATGACAGACCCCTAATTCCTTAATGCCCAATTCATCAGTAATCAAAATGCCCTCCTCATCTTTGAGACCCCAAATAGCATTATGATTTTTCCTCGCAGAGGCCACCTCATGGAAAAATTTGGTATTCGTATCCCCCTGAGAAGCCCAAACCAATCTACTTTGGAGCCGAGTAGATTGAAGTTCATGATCCCTCCAGCTCTGCAGTTCAATTTTAAGAGCCTGGAGCCTGGAAGAATCCCTAGCACAAAGAATACCTGAAAAATGATGAATCAAGAAGACCTCTAATCTCCTCCTCAATAAGTAAAGACCTCTCTCACTTCTCCATGGTCTTTTCTCTGATCCACACTCTGACCTTTCTTTTAAGTAAGCACAACTTCTGTGTGAAATCGAACATACAGTCCAAGGGGTCAGATGGGGTAAGAAGAGGCCATTCCGATCTTACCATTGAGACAAACTCCCAATTAGACAACCAGGAGTGATTAAATTTGAAGGGAAGTGCACAGGAAGAAGAATTTACCATCCAATCAAAGATGACATGATAGTGATCAGAAATGACAGAAGGTTGTGCCCAAACCCTGTATCGAGAGAGGAGACTGACAAGGTTAAAAGAGATCAAGTATCTATCCGCTCTCTTACTAATGCCCTCAACCCCCACCCTACCGTTACGCCAGGTTGGCCCAGCACAGGTAGGGGCAATATATGCAAGATGATGGTCACTGAAGAAGTTAGTAAAGAAAGGACCAAGAGGATCAGGGATGGCCTTAGTGCCCCAAATCTCAAAACCATTCAAGGTAAGGTTCAAATCACCTGCCAGGATCAGATTGGGTAGTGAAAGTAAACCACCCTAAGCGACTGAGTTCTAGAAAGTTTCTCGGTGAAGATAAGGACCGTAGCAGTTGAGAATGGAAAGTGTAATGTCAGAACCCCTAAACCGATCTTTGAGCAGGATGCCAACAAGAGTATGGAAGGCTTTGCATTTGACTTACAGAGGGTTCCAACCAGAGAGTATACCCCCGGAGAGCCCAGAAGAGCTAATGGCACAGAATTCCCATCCGGGACAAAGTTTGGAGAAAGCTAGGAGTGCACGGTAAGTACTATTCATGGTTTCATGAAGCAAAATGATATTGGGAGAGAGAGAAGAAAAAAGATGACGAAGGCCTTTTTGTTTGGCCAAGCCTCCCAATCCACGAACGTTAAGAGAGAGAATACGCATCAGGGACCACTCTGAGGAGGGTTCGAGGCTCTAAGGACCCTAAGTGGGGAGGACAGGTGCTGTCGAGCAGCATTCTTGAGTCTGGTGGACAAAGGAGTGTAAGGAGCTGAGTCCGAGTCCAAAGTCACCGAAGGAGCTTTTTTTTTCTTTCTGATTATGACATTCTCGAACTTGATGGAGTCAAGTGGAAGGACCGAAGGGGAGAGCAGAGTTTTGGCAGAAAAGATCTCCAGAGACTTTTGAAGGGAGGGGTCTGCGAAGGATGGAGAAGAGGCAAGGCTCCTAGGGGGAGAAGAGACAACGTATGAATGAGAACCGCGAAGAGGAGGAAAATCCAAATCCTTAAAAATAGAGGGTGAAGGGGATAACGAGGCCAAGGATGAGGTGAAAATGGGTTGAATCGGAGCAGGTGGAGTATCAACCAAGTGTGCATTGTCAGTGTTAAGAACAGGAGAAGGGCTGGGTAGCCGAGGGTCAGAGATCACTACAGAATCCATAAAATCACTACATCCATCCATCGAGTCCAGAGGAGAAATTTCAAGGACAGAGTTTGGTACAGGAGGGGGAGAGGCTGCCCAAGGATCGGAGGCCTCTATAGAACCAAAGGAGCAGAGTGACCATCCACAGAATCCAATAGAGAAAGTTCAAGAACATAGGCATCTTCAAAGAAGGAACAAGCATTATAATAATTACCTGGAACATGAGAGACGAGAGAATGAGGTACATGCCCTGGAGAGGGTTTGTCCATAGAGGGGATGTGAGATGGCCGAGCAGCTGGTGAACCAGAACCCTGACGTAAAACCGGGCACTCTCGGCACAAGTGACCAACATCCCTGCACCTACTGCACCTGAAGGGGATGTTAAGATAATCAAGGCGCTATGAGAACAACCTCTCATGGCATGGGATTTCCACCTCAGCCGGCAGCCCCATGGAGATGTCAATTTCTACCAGAATTTTTTCCATACGTTTATCATACGAGTTCATGAAATCCTCCTCCAAAGCGACAAATCGTCCAATGGTGTTTCCAATACCCTCCAGCATGGGACGACACCAGAGAGGGAAGGGAAGCATCGGGAGTAAAACCCACAAATGCCGCTTTCTAATATGCTCCCTCAGCGGATCAAAATTAACATGCCACTGATCCAAGACTAGAGAACCACCACCTATACGCCACAGAGAGTTTAGAATAGACATAGCATGTGAGTCTTCCAAGAAAACAATCACTATCCATCCGCGAGCCAGGAGACTAATCATAGGAATATAGGAGAAGAGCGGCTTCCAATGCTTGGAGGCCTAAGCAACCCAATCTTGGTTGCCCATATGACAGTATTCTAACCTGTCGATGAGTGCCCGAGAACACAGGGCTTCGACACGGTCCAGATAGACATCACGGCCCATGACAAACCGGAGTTTACCATCCAGAACTTTTAGAGCTTTGGCTTTCCTACGACGACGAGAGTGAGGAAGAGAGGAGGTGACAAGCCCCAACATGGGTTTTGTTGTCGTTTCCATAATCAACGACAAGAAAAAGGACAAATGATACTGACAACAAACCCTAACCCGAAAGTCAACTAGGAAAATCAGGCCTTGAGAAGAAAACAAACCCCAGAAAAAGAACCCCTACCAAGTAGGAGTGGGTTAACCTGAAAACCAAGACCAGACCCCTGGAGAGCCTAGGGTTAGTTCGATTGCAAGTGTGAGAAGTGTAAGAGTATAAAACCCCAGAGCGCTGACAAAAAGAACAGGTGTCAACCCATTCGAGAACAAACCAAAAGAAGCATCCAAGGAAGGCACAAAGTCAATTCAAATATCACGAGAGAGATACGAGGGTGGCGCGCTAAAAGATACGTCACAAGACAATAACAGAAAACCCTGAGAATGTCAACCCCAAACAGACCGGGAAAGGTAAAGTATAAACTGGCTAGATAAAAACCCAAAAATTTCCACTTTTTTATGACTGGTTGGTACTAGTCCTCTGCATAGAGGAGGGACTCCAGTCGCGGTTCATATGGGTGAAAAACAAAAACGAGGGAAAAAACCTCCCCAGCGAAAACCCACCAAGAGATGTCCCAAAAGTGAAGAAAAACCAGCCTGGAAGGGAGAGACAGAAAAAAGAGACGAGTCAGGCATAACAGAAACAAATGAGCCAAAATCAATCCCACATACCTGCAAGAAACTGGGTGCTAAAGAAAACGAGATGAGCGCCATGAGAAAGACCTCCCCCGCAGGGGTCACAGGAACAGACAGAGCTACCTGCTCAGACATCGCTCCTCATTAAGGCTCAGAGGTCAAGGTCCATACACCTATACACCATTACAAAACGCATATCAACAACCGCCAATTGAGTGTCGTAAGTTCAATTTCTTGAATGTGTTGAGAACGCGTTGTGAGGAATTGGTTGTCGCCCTTGATATTGTCGAGAAAGCAAACACGTCCAGGGAAATAGAAATATAATAATCTCGGAATCAGTGTTCTCATAATAAGTAAATGGCCATTGGACAACGGGCAAGCCGTCGATCGAAGCAGAAGACAGCCTGCTCAGATTAACGATTTGCACTTATTGATAGTCCTATTCTTTTGTTGTTAGTTAGGATTCTGATGAAGAACAATATTAGTATCTGTTTTGAATGGAATATGTATGGATTGTATTAAATTTTGTGCAGTGTTGGCGAATTAAAAATTAGAGATATAAGATTTCAATTCTCCGTCATTAATATTTAACTTGCTACAGGTTAATAAATGCAGCTGCAATAAGTATGGTGTTTGTTGGATTTCAGGCAGCTTGAAATTTATAACTATACTTAGTTTATAACTTTGTCATTACATTAAACAATTAGGGTGGAGTCTTAATTATGTGCAGAATCTCTCTCTAGGGCTCTCCAAGATTACTCAACATTCTATCCCACTGAATCTCTCTCCTAAACTTTGCAGGATTATTGTTAGTCTTTCCATGGCTTAATGGAGCATTAAACACTACAGGTCATTAGTGCATAATATGATTAAAGTAGTTTTTTTGTTTTGTAATTGGCACAATTACTTAATTTGTGGTTTCGAAATACTTATAGGTTACAAGATCATAAGTTACAAATCTGTTATCCATACATTAGCTATGAATTATTATTCATGCATCACCTAGTAGCCAGTTATCTATACATACCTACAATTTTTTTTATATAATTGTTTATTTATAGTTTGTAAACAGCTATAAAATTAATTTACAAATTAACACAATATAAGAAAAACATAAACACTAGTTCATCTCAATATCTAAAATATAAACACCTATCTTTATAACTATGAATTAAACAGCTTATTCGGTTACCTATCCATATGGTTCTATGAGCCTTGTTCTGCTCCTCCATTTGCCTGTAACGTTCCTCGATATTCAACTTTTATTCGGAGTTTCTCACTCGGTTCTGCATCACTCGGCGCTTCACTGTTGTCTATTTAGTGTCGTTACTTGACTTGGTTATATGGTTTTAAAGACTTTCACAACCTATTTTAATGAAGATGCTTCAATATACTATATGCTACACGGTTCGACGTTGAAGTCCCTATCCCATTGCCTCCTCGAGCGTTACAGTGGATTGTTCCATAACAACAGAAATAGGGTTTCATTCAACGTTTATACGATAACATGAGGTAGGGTTTCATTCAACGTACAGTGTGAGGCATGACATTTAGGAACTTGTTGTCAATTGTCTTCGAGGGAAGAGGTTTACAACAATGATCATGTACCCAGGACTTACTTATCGTTGTTATATACTATACTCTTAAAAAAAAGAAAAATAGTGAGACCCATCGCAAAGGGAAACTCAAAGACTCATCAAGCCAAGAAGGAATGTCGCTTTCAAGAAGATGTCCAATCCATAAACAAAGGAAGAAGCAATTGAATTTATTGGTTAGTGGTCAGCTATTTTATTGATTAAATTGTTTACTTGTAAATAAAGATAATTAAAAATAATCCAAAACTCAAGCTTGGATTATTCTATATATATGCGCTTGATAAGAGAGAATATCAATGATGATAGTTAGGCTTCATGTTTCAAAGTCTCATCGATTCAAATTTAATTACTATCAACAATTATAGAATGTACTTAAGTGATGCTATTATAACTTATTAAGTATTTATTAGGATGTTGTTAGACAAATAATGGTGTCTAAATTTAGATAATGCTTTACTAATCCTATTTGTTTTAGTGATCACAAAATGTTGATGTCAATTGAGTCACCAATTGTCCATTAGCAATGGAATGTTTAGACATGAAGATCATTTAAGATGAACCATTAAGGGATCTTCAAGATGAACCATTAAGGATCTATATTAACCTTTTTTCAGTCAAATATTCAAGGATCATCTTTTTATGATCTGTTATCTTTATCTATTGACCAGGTTTCATCACTATCCAATAACTAGATGTGAGTCAAATCTAAATTTAGAGGTTATCTTATCTATGTACTATAAATTGATATCATTGGATCAATACAAGTGTTGAATATGTTTTAAAATAATTTCTATTTTCTTCTACAACCATGAAAAACCAAAGTGTATATATGTACCATAAATTTATCAATAAGCGAATCCAACTTGTAAAAAGAGGTTCCATAGCCTTAAAATAACATTGACATAATTGGCTAATTAAAGTCAAAGAAAGCATTTCTTTTTTATCTTTAAAAATGTCAAAAACATATTGTTGTAGATAGAATGTACTTAAGTGCACCAACATGCTATCTTCAACAAATCAAGAATTCATTAGTATGATGTTAAACAAATAATTGTGTCTAAATTTAGAAAAGGCTTTGGTAATCCTATTTGTTTACTAATAACAAAATGGTGATCCCATTTAAGTTCATTTAAGATGAACCATTAAGCATCCATATTGATATTTTTTCAGTCAAATATTCAAATTTGAGAGTGAAGATGATACCATTCTATGCATTACTTAATTGTATAATCATTCATACTTGTGATTTTAGAGGGGATGTTAGAGTGAGTCCTTAGACAATCACAAAGTCCAAGATCACTTTTTTATGAGTTGTTATTCTTATCCATTGACTAGGTTTTATCATTTCATTGTGAGTAAGACTTAAATTTATAGTTTATCTAATACATGTACTATAAATTAATGTCATTGGATCAATACAAGTGTTAAATACGTTTTTTTTTAAAAATCTCCACTCTATAGCTTAATAATTTGAAACAAAATTATGAAAAAAAACCTATTTTCTAAAACAAACATAAAAAACCAAAGTGTATATATACCATAAATGTCTGAATAAGCCAATCCACTTTTAAAAAGAGGGTCCATATCCTTGAAATAACTTCAAAACAATTAGATTGCTTTTACACATTTAATTTATTGGTATTTGATTTTGTGATTAGACTAAAAAAGAAGTATTTCTTTTCTATCTTAAATGTCAAAAACCTATTTTCCACCTATATCTCTACTCATAAAAAAACATTTCTTCCTTAGTTTAAATGTCAAAAACAGATATATATATAAACTAAACCTGTTTACATTACTCACAAAGATATATCATATGGAATGCATTGCATTTCTTCTCTAGTTTAAATATCAAAAACAAATATGTATCTTAACTAAACATACTTATCATATGAAATGCCTTATACTTTATTAATGCATACTTTTAACAATATGTTTCAACTTAATTTAAATTTGATTCATAAAACTTTGGTTCAAACTGTTATGTGACTATGATTATTAATAAATCATTTGATTTCATAAAACTTTGGTTCAAACTGTTATGTGCATATGATTATTAATAGATCATTTGATAAGCACTTATTTATTATTTAAATTATATTGAACAATATCTTTAAAATGAAACAAAAATTATTAAAAAAACTTCAAACATATATTTTCCAACGAAAAATTCACAAACCCTTCCAATTTCAAACTTCGAATAATCAATTCTCTGGTGTAGGACTACATGGAGAAGTCTGTTGAAAGAACCAAGAATATCATATATTTCTGGAGTCATTGTCATGCTTAACTTTAGGTGGACATAAGCCATTGCCATGCTTAACTTTAGGTGGACATAAGTTTTTTTTTTTCAATAAATGTTTCCACAGTGTTGTGCAAGTTTAAGTTTATAAATTTACACTGTTTATACAGTGCAAATTCATCCATAAACTTGTACACAATAAGTCTTGGCTTTTTATTAAATCCGTAAATCATTATCAGTGCATTACAAAGACCGAATATCGCTCTACGTTGGAGCGGTTCTACATATATACAATTGGTCTTGCTCTTTGGCTCTAGGGAACTTCTGCCTGACCAGCAGCAACACAGTAGATCTTCGACTGGAGATCGTGTGTATCCAGCTTCGATGTTCGCAAAGACTGATTCAACAAACAAAAATCTGAGCTATGCAAACATTAACCGATTGAAACACATTTTTAGTCAAATTTACAGAGCACTTTACCTTCACTAATATGATGCGAAAGATTTTTTTCTCTGGCATAGAATATGTTTGAGCAGATAGAACTTCGAGATCCTCCTTTTCCAGCACTGAGAAAACAGACGAAAGCATACCCAACTTTTTCCAAGTCAATATTTGGATCATCAGCAGGTTGGAACCTGTGAGCGAATTCACACCAATATTGGGTAAACTACTCATCCCTCCGGAGCCGGTAATTGTTCGCAAATTTTCTGGCGGGTGCAAGTTATTCGCATTTACCAAAGATGAACTGCAAATACTTCTTTGTTTGGGAATATTTTGACCTGTAACCTGATTGAGCCATGGATAATATATAATTTGTTTAACTTTCATCCCAAGAAAACTGAAGGAAACAAAATAATAATAATAACAATACTTTTTAGCAATACCTCGGGTATCATGGCCCTTAACCTTGCAAACAAGAACGGCAACTTCCGTTGCTTTCCTCGCTGAAGAAAGCGCTTCCGAATCGTCGTTCTTCGAGACGTTTTCGCATTTCTTCGGTAAAACTTATGATATGCATTACCCACTTCTTTCATCTTTCAAATCTTTTAATCTAAACCTAATCGTTTCAAACCTTTTAATCTAAACCTAATCGTCCCGGCTCTAGGATAACCAGTTCTAGAAATCAAACTTCCATATCCTACAAACTGGGCTCTAGGATAACCAGTTCTGAGAACCCGCTAGCTAAAAGCAGTATTGTTCTGTGAGCGGGTAGTCAGTTATAACTTCTATGTGCTACATTATATTTAATAAAGCATGAGTAAACCTACCTAAGCGTTGTGATTCTCAGGTTCCAACGTTATCCACACCATAATGATCGTTTGCATATAATAGCGTGTGCATCCCACTTTTTGTAGACCCAGAATCACACATTAAAAAAGAATGGATAATTTGTTCAGGAGCATGTTTCATAGCTGCACTATGCTTTCGATAAACAAATATGGAATGTTCAATGAATCCAGCTAATATGTCCAAGGTTCCAATGTATATTTATTATTAAAATAACACACAGATGTTACCATTTGTCACCAGTCGATTCCGGGCAACCTACTGTTCTTGGACTTTTATCTCATCCCCCAACAGTGGAGAAACGTAGCCATGTGACGACTGACCCTTCAATTGTATGAAAAACAAAAGAAATCTGACACTTCAATTGTATGAAAAAAAAAAGACTGACCCTTCAATTTTCGAGGATGCATACCACGAGAATCATGTAAAACAATTTTTATATTTAGTTAATTTGACAGGCTGTTGCAATCAATATGCAGAAATTCTATTCTGGAATATGGGTGGATGAAAGAGGTTGATACGGGCATTCTAGGAATATAATTTTAAAACAAACTAATTAATTTATTTATTTAGGTTTTATAAACCAAGTTTGGTTTTAGTGGACGTTAACCACGACCACCATCACCACAGTTATCTTCATCATTTAAAAATAAAATTACATCGCTAAAGTTTTCATTGTTATTAAGTTGGTTGTCAGTTTTGGCGTTGTATAATGTTAGATAATGTTGAAGCTTAAATATTTATAACTGTATAACGAATTGTCATTATCCATGCCTCAGCTACTAATTGTTATATGTATACAAAAATATTATATATTTATTTTAAATTTAAAACCAGACTCATAATTAATCATAACAATACACATCTAATAAACACCTCTAATTATAACAATATTTATTAAACGTTAAATATATATAAATAACTATTTTAATATATTTTTAAATGCATTTACAACTAGACACCACTGGTAGTCCTCATTCATCCCACATACCTTGGTGAAAGGAAGGAACAAGCATCTTCCTTCTCTGCAATCTGGGATGGGATGGGTCACTATACAGCATTTTGCACAGGTCACTGTAAGGCGTGTATCATTCGGTTCACTCGGCTATCGATAAGTCCTGTCAGGGTGATATCTGACAGGATGTAAAATGTAGAATACAATAATAATAATTATAATGGTTTTTTAAATATGATCTTTCAACTTTAACTGCCAAATTTATATTTGAATCCAAAGTTTTGTGCAATTGCTTATTTAAAACTTAGTCAATAAGATAATTTTAAATAAATCAACAAAACAACAATTTCCATCAACTTTCTGATGTTGAATTCTCATTTCGAAAATTCAAACAGCCACCAAAATGCATTAAACAAAACATATAGTTTATTTTATACATGTGAAATTTGTGATTGCTATTCATTCACACATATTTATATTTGGTATTTTACCATATTAACTTTAAAGTTTAAAATATTGATTTTATTTTTAATATTTAATTACTTTTATAGAGGTTTAAATATTATCTCATTCTTTGAATAGGCTACTAATATTAACTTCAGTGTAATAAGTGTGCAACCAGATTTAAATAAGCTTTATTTAAGTGATGGTTAAAAAAATAGGTATTAATAACTGTTTTTATTATTATTGTTAAATAGTATTGATTTTATGTTTATATTTAATCAATTTAATATTTATTTGGTAATTAGGTTAATGTTTAGTCTTTGTTTAACAACCAGCAATCTCCACAAAACTAAGTGGCTAGCTCTATCGGAACCACTTTACTTGTGGCTATGCTAATATAATATTAGGTTATTTGATCTAAAATATACAGGTTAAAACATTAATTTTATTTTTAATATTTAATATAATTTTGGTCCCTTAAATTAATATAAGAGATAAGAATTAAATTTCATTTTTAATATTTCATATTATTAACTTATAAATAATCGATAATCTATAGCAAGTTAGAAAAGGTGTGAACTCAAAACCACATCTTTATTGGATACATTTTCTAATGAATGTCCATTTCATTCATTTCCATAGTCCACTACCGAATGGTTAGTTTGATTAAGATGATTTTTATTTTCATATAAGTTTGTCAAGTAGTGTTTTTCTTTCAAAAAATTAATAGTATTTAATTTTATTTTTAAATAAACAATTTTTATAAAAACAAGGTTTTATAAAAAAAATTATTGAAACAAGTATTATAAATTATATATATGATTTTCATTAAGTAAAAAAAAAATTATTTTAACCATTGTTTCTATTACAAAAGAACTATTAGTCATAGGTGGCCCTAAAGTTAGTAGCAATGTCTGTCACATGGCTCTTCTTTTTATATTATATGTATAGTTGGTTCTTCTTATTAGTCCAAGCTATAGGCGAGACTATTGTTTTCACCTTTTTTCTATTAATTTATGCAAGTGCATTAAATTTTTAGAAATCTGTAAAGTGCAACATTAGTTTTGGTATTTTTTATATTTATTTTAAATTTTGTTGGGATTTTTTCAAAATCTTATTGGTGCTATACCATAGAAATAAGGCTTACATAATTTGACAAAAAAAAGTTTTGTTTTTTTTGCTTTTTGCAGTGTTTCATATTGCTTTACAATTTAGATGGGAAGTTTTCATTTTTTTTCATATCTTTCTATTAATTTCATGTAAGTACATTTAATTTTTAGAAATGTGTAAACTGCAATGTTAATGTTTTAGTTATTTTAATTTCTCTTAGATCTTTTCAAAATCTTATTCGTACTATACCATACAAATAATGCTTAAATAATTTGAGGAAAAATTAAAATTAATGAATAGAAACTTCCTATAAACAAAATTGAAAAGTTTCTAGTTTTTGTTTTTTCCATTTTTTTTCAGATTTTTCTATTAATTTCATGTAAGTGCATTTAATTTTTAGAAATGTGTAAACTGTAACATTAATGTTTTAGTTATTTTAATTTCTCTTAGATTTTTTTCAAAATATTATTGGTGCTATACCATAAAAATGAGGCTTAAATACACTAAGAAAAAAATAAAATTCTTGAATAGAAACTTAGGATAAACTAAAGAGGAAAGTTTCTAGTTTATGTGTTTTTGTTTTTTTGCATTGTTCCATATGGTTCTACCATTTGGATGCTAAGTTTGAATCTTTTATTGGGCATAAGTTTGTTCCATATTACCTTTTTATATTTCTATTGTTATTGTATCCATGACTCCAAGGGTGGTGCTCTTATGCACACTACAAATCCCACACATATGGACATAGTTAGAAGGATGTGCTCTTGATGCCAACCGGAAAGCTAATAAGATTTAAATGAGGTGGACATAGTTAGAAGGATGTGCACTTGATGCCAACCAGAAAGCTAATAATATTTAAATGAGGTGATACACTCACCTACAAGGCACTACTTGCTGCTATATCAAATAAAAATGCAAGAAAATTTAAACATTGATTTTCAAACAAGTCTCGGTTTTGAATTAAATGAATATTATGAGGCTATCATTGAAATGCCTGATACCCAATGAGAAGCAGCTTCATTTATATTTTGTTACCTTATTTCATTTAGATTACTACTAATCTTTATAAATATATTAAAAATTCTAAAAATTTTATTCAAAAAATACAACATATGCTTTTTAGAAAAACTTTTTATTTTCAACAAAATATTTATTTCAATAATTATGTTATTTATCTTAGATAAAATATTCATTTTAATTATTTTTCAAAGAACTTTGCTACTTACAACTCTGGTTATATATACAGTTCTTCCCACCGCCATTTTTCACCTTTATGCATACCACAGTCTTGGACATAAATTTTATTTTTATCTTTATACTACACGAATCTTTCCTTACATTACCATTAGCACTCCATTGGCATTTTCGCCACATACGATATCAATTTTGATATTTTATTTTTGGAGTTCACTTATAAATCAATTTTGATATTTTATTTTTGGAGTTCACTTTTTCTTTATAAGTGGGAAGAAACACCTTATCAAGCTTTTGTAGAATACCACATGCACCTTTTGCAATAATGCCGAGATCCCTCAATTCATATACATACCTTTATTATTTCACCTGAATGTTTGGACTCTCGCATCACACTAAATCCAATCGACACCATTCTAGACTAGTGCATATGCTTTCTCATTATGGCATCCATGAACTTGGTACCACAAGTCTCCATGGTGCTCTATGAGAATCATGGTGCATTATATATGATTATTCCGATCTATTTCTGGTCACTCATACTTGTATCAATGAAAAGTATTTATTTACCTTACTCTGCATGGTATACATTCTCTTTGATATTGGTCTTGCATACTACTTTCCCTTCTCTGTTGTGAGAAAAACATGCTTGTGTCTTTTAATAGTTCATCACCACTTTCACACAAGAGAAAGTAAGTCTAACTGCTATAGTTCTACCCTCTCTTGTTGACAAAAATATACATCATATAAAATTATCTACTACATATACACATCATCAAGTTTTGTACACTTTTTTTTATCATGCATTTTTTTTTACTATACCAATGTTTTCTCTCATATATATATATATATATATATATATATATATATATATATACATATATCTTAGTACACTTATCTCACATTTCGACTTCATTTTTGGGATCAAGTTTTTCACATATATATCTTAATACTCTTATCTCATATTTCCACTTCATTTTTGGGATGAATTTTTTTCACTTGGTACAATCTCGCTCTACATAATTGAATATCATTATTCCAACACAACATTTCATTCATAGGGTCAACATTGTTTGAAAATGGGTGAGCTTCACAAAAATCATTCAACATCCAGGAATAACACCGCTTTCCCTATAATCCACCTCTTCTTGCTCTACAATGCTAAGGATGGACATATGCTCCATCTAGTCTATTTTCTCTCCCTGATGCCAAACCTAAAATGGAAGGAACATGGGGATACTTTCAATATAAATATGGAGGAATTGAAACAAAACACAAGCACATCCTTAACCAATATACCCCTCTAGGAAGGCAGACTCCCTCTTGGCAACGTATTCATAAAGAAATACATTGCTAGAGTAGTCACATCTTTTAGCCCTTTAGTTGTGTGCACTACATTCTTTAGCATTTCTTTAAGTCTTCGAGCTATGTGCATATTCATTATTTATAATTATCTTTCAATCTTTGCGATATGTACATAAAATAATCCTTTTGCTAGATTAATAAAGTATTCTACTTATTATGATCTCTTCTTTTTTTTGGGGTGGGGAGGTTTATTATTATATCTGAGTTTCTTTCTATATTAGATACAACGATTCTCTCTTTATCTTTGTGTTTGAATTTTAGGAACCTTTATGCCTTATCAACCATAGTCTCAAAATCGATTATGAACCCTAAATCATATTTACAACCATTTTTGGGTGCTCAACCACGAACATATTTTTGGGACCTAAATAATGCTTTTGGGGTTTACATTACAAATATGGCAGCAATCCAAGATTCTTGTGGTTAGACACTTTCTTGATATTAAAGGTTATTAAGATATTACCATGATATTACAATGAAATAAATAACACCCCAAACAAAACTTGCATGAGAAAGTTATGGCCCTTTGATGTTAACGTACCAACTAGGTTCCCTAGGGCCCATGATTCTTTTGTCACCTTATCTCCTATAGTTAGAGTTTTTGGATATTTTGGTTATTCCTTGTTATGGTGCTTGGACATTATGATATAATATAGTTTCAACCTCTTGTTATGGATCTTCTAGGAATAAAATGATAAAGTTAATATAATGACAAAGAGAGATGTGGTTCAAGTTTTGCTTCATTTCCCGGTCAAGTATTTTCAGGGTAAATCTTTGTGTATTGTGTATGTATTTTATATTGTTTGCCTTATATTTTTCTTAAGAATTTGTATGCATTACTAAACTTAGAAAGGTTTAAAACTCACAAGAGGAGGGGGAAGGAAAAAGGAAGGGAAGAAGGGAGAGGAAGAGGGAGAGAAAAGAATGGAAATGGGAGATGAAGAGAGAAATAGAGGAATGAGACTCAAGAAGAGAATGTGATAAAGAGGGTCTGAAGATGAAAGAGATGAGGGACATGCAGAGAAGAACAGGAAGAGATGAAAATGAATGGGGTGATGGGAAGATATATTCTCTAAACCTACTTTGTTTATTTTTTATTTGTAAATTCTTGTGAAAAAACCCAATCCCATCTCTAAAATCCAAATATTATCTCCCATCTCCAAAACCCAAATATCATTTTATTTTAAAACTGCAATTTAAAAAAAACGAGGTGGGGGGAAGGGGTGACAATTTTTTCTTAGGATTTAACGAACATTAAATATAATAGCTTATAATAGAAATAAAATTATACAAGCAACCATTAAATATAGACACAACATATTTACGTGGAAAACCCAAAAACCAGGAAAAACCACCATAATAGATCTATTATCTCCCTTGACCTAAACTAGAATCTGAGCCAAGTGAGATAGCCACCACTCACTTCAATGAAACTTTAAAATGGAGCCTCCCCAACCCTTATAAAGGATTATTTACATGCAATACCATGGGACAATACTATGGGACACCAATACCATTGAAAAATACCATGGGCTATAATAAACCATGTTCTCAAACCATGTGCTAGACCTCAATAAACTTTGACTCATTTACGAGTCAAGGTTAACCCTAATAATTCACCCTTTACTATTGACTTGGAGTAAACACCAACCCCCCTCAATTTTTTACCAAGGAATCTCACATACACCGCCTATCACCTAGGTCTATCTCCTGAATTTACCGATGAGTTACCATGGGTATGCATGCCTTACCAGGTCTTATAGCCATATGCCTTTTTACATGCACACTACTCCGTTAATTTTTTTTCATGTGCCTTTACGGTGACTACACCATCACCATATGTTGCTTCATCCTCTATATTTTCCATGCTCTCTTTTTTCCATGCTCCTTTTGTACCAACATACAACCTTGTCATTGACGTCTATGTAAAAAGAATCCATCTACCGAATTACATGGGTCCTCAACAGTTGTAATCGTTAGTTCTCTAGGAATTCTCTTCACATACATGGTTCATCAATGTTGGTCCCACAAATGAGATTAAACCATCTCATATTCCTCCCAAAATAAAAGACTCAACCTCTTTGATATATATCAATTTAGGCTACAAGTACACCTTCTACCCTCGTACCTACCCAGTGGTTCATTCCACACATGATGCAACATCACTTCTTTGTGCATAAGAGGGATACCTTGTGCTTCTAGGATTTGAGGAAATTACATTCTAACCAAGAACCAAAAAATACTTCTATGGTGTCGGGTACCACTGAACATGAACACCATAATTAATAAAACAAATATAGGTACAACACAATGAGTACAACTAAATGCCAAAGAATGGCTCTGATACTACTTCTTAGGATTTAAGGAGCATTAAATATAATAACTTGTAAGAGAAATAAAATGAGAAAATAAACCATTAAATATAGACAAAACATATTTACGTGGAAAACCCAAAAAACCGGGAAAACCCACAATAATAAATCTATTATCTCCCTTGACCTAAACTACCCAAGTCAAGCCAAGTGAGTTAGCCACCACTCACCTCCACACCAATTTAAAATGGAGCCTCCCCAAGCCTTATAAAGGTGCTTTTACATGCAATATCATGGGACAATACTATGGGACACCAAATACCATTGGCCACCAATACCATGGAAAAAATACAATGGGCTATAATAAACCATGCGCTAGACCTCAATCACCTTTGACTCATTCCCAAGTCAAGGTTAACCCTAATATTTTTACCTCTGATCTAATGATTGCCTACAAATATATCTTTGCTTCTCATATTGAATGCCCCCGAAAAATCCCTTTCAATTCCAAGAAGCTCTACCCCACATCCTCATGTGAAAATGAAATGAGGTGACCCTCTTTTTAAATTTTACAATAGAAGCGCACATGCAAAGCATCACAAATATTCATTTTGCATGATTTAAATTTTTATTTTTTTTAGTAAATGTTTATGTGAGATTGCAAAAAAATATCCTATAGCTATGGACTCATGGAAGAGGGGTCCCATAGATGTAATCCGATGTTACAATTCCAACACAATCTACAATTTGTTTATTTGACCCCCAGGTCGTATTTTATGGCAAGTTGAAACTTTCCTTCTGAAAACATTTATGGACACATAGTCAATTTAGTCTAGGGATTTAAAAATCAAACGAATTATCGAAATAAATTGTCACAAATTCCATCAAGTTTGTTTAGAAAACACCAAATATATCTTGCCTTCCTGTATTGACTTCCCCACAAATCCCTTTCAAATCCAAAATTATCTCATGTGAAAATGAAATAAGCGAACCTTATTTTAATATAAGTGCACATGCAAAGAATCACAAATCTTCATTTTGCATAATTTCTTTTAAATTTTTACACCAAATTACATTAATCATGCATTAACTATTTTCACACAAATTTATGAATCATGCATTTTATTCATGTCACACCATACAAACTACTTGACTTAAATATGACATAAAAATAAGTGAGAAAAATACAACATGCATTCAAAGAGGAATGTAAACTACCTGAATTTTTTTTTTTTGTTTCTCTCTTCCTATACAAGGCATATAACCAAATTATAATTCCTTTAAATATTTAAGAGGTAAATCAGTCTTGGCATAAGGATGGTAAATTTAGCCTTGTCATTATTTTGTTGCAGCTATTTTTTGTTTTGAGAAGGCAAGTACAATTGTAGTTCAGCATCTAAGTTGTTATTGATTGGTTATGTTTTTCTGCGGATTCCATTGAAGGCAGATTGGACCATAGGGCTGATAAAATCACTTACTGAGCTTCGGCTAACCAACCATTTTTCTGTGACAGGTGCTTCAAGAAAAATGGACAAGAAGGGCATTCCTAGATAAGGTTATCCCTACTCCTATTAGAAGGCTGGAGCCAACTAATCTATGTGGGAAAAATTTAAGGGCCAAGCCCCCCCCCCTCCCCCCAACTCAAGCCGAGAATTCTTCAAGTCTCACATTGTACTAAAAAGGTCCTATAGACAAATAGGGCAAGGACCAAAGGCAAGGTCCATGTAATATACTCGCCCAAGGAGGAATTTCCACACAAAATTTTACTGTATCAAGGTTATCCTAAGTTTTAATGTGGGCAAACCTCCCTCCGATGGAAAGGTTGTATGCCTCGGATCGAACCAAGGTTTAAAAGCTTAAGGCATAGTTCTTTTTAATGGTGGTCGCGAGGTTCCGAATGAAGATCCACGTGGTTCGCGGTCACGCTATCATTAGCCACGGGGATGCCTTGCTGGAGATACACACATGGGTTGAGAGGTTCTTGATGGGGTGCCCAACGTGGCCGAAGTTGACCTTGTAGCTGTCACTTTACATTGATCATTTCGCAGCAGGTGGTACTTGTTACGATCCCAATGATCACATGGGTCGTGGTGAGGTGTCATCCTTTGGAAACTGGCGCAGTACGCCTGTCATTAGTATGTCTCTTAACTTTACTGTACTGGAATCTCTTGGGATTAAGAGAGACTTCTTGAAGGCTCCACTAGATCTTTGGATTGCTTGGGACTTGGTGTTTGGGTCTGGAAAGCCCTTCAGGGGTTTGGAGGAAGTATCGGCATTGGTGCTTCGATGCCCGAACCCTTTTCGCTCCAGGTAACATGCTTTTCGCTGCTACTAAGACAAATCTTAGTTCATAGCCTCGTTTTCCTCCCAATTACAGACTTAATCCCTTACCTTTGATTCGCAGGTACCAAGTGCGGCTTGGTTGGACGAGTGCAAGAGAAAATACAAGGCGTCTCTTTGGTAAGTGGTTTTACCGCCCCTGTGGTGAAGTCTGTTGGCTGTGGGATCGCCAATCCAGGGATTTTTTGTAGTCTGCATTGTAAAAGAATCTGGGGTTTCCAAAGCTTTTGTGAAGTTTACAGTGGATGGTCTTTCAAGGGTGCATGGCACCAAGGCCACGACGTGGCAGACTCTATGGTATTTTGTTTTCTCTGTGTAAAATGTATAATTTACGATAATTCTGTAATGCACTCTTTTCATGGATTAACGGCTTCAAGCCAAGAATAGTGGCTCAACTAAATTCTGGGACTTTTTAATGTTATTATGTAAAAAGATTGTCTGCATTTATTTCTCTGTTTTCCTTTAATGGCTTTGCATGATGTGGCATTTGTGTGGAATGGAGACCCAACTACGCATTATTCCATTTAAGATTTTACTGTAAGGTTGTAAAGGTAGTGTCAGACTACAATTTTGCTATGAGTAGTTGAATTTTTTTGTCGTAGTTTATCACGATTACCCAAGAAGTATGTGTAATGTACAATAGAAAGGGCTCCTACCCTGACCATACTTTCCCTTGACCTTATGATGGTTGTGTCGTTTGATGATTTTTCCACTCAGCTCAACAATGTGGACAGGGTCGATACCCTGGTTTGACAGTGGCGAGGGTTTTCTCCCTTTTTTAAATAGAGAGAGACAATAGTCCCTACCCTTGTTCAGTTCTGTCAGTGTGGGCAATGTGAGGAAAACGGGCCCTAAGGGGTTCCATCAATTCATCTTCGAAGCAACCGAAGGGTTCCTTCTTCGAGGAAAAACCTTCTCCGATCGTCACTTACCCTAGTGAAGAGGACTAGGGTTTCGAGAGTGGGTTACAGGTGTGGTCGGTAAGAAGGGAGATGTCTGGGCCACGCGGCGTAGGGTTCTGGTTCTTAGCTTATCACTGATTCCCAACCGCATCCCGCGTAACTGAACCTAAATGTCTAAGAGGAAAGGAAAAGGGGCATGACGAAGACATTGCCCTTGGGCCTTGGTCGTACTCTACCTATGGATAAAAGCTTCCACCGTTGTTATAATTCCAACAGTACTTTCGTAAATATTTGTGGGAGTACAGATCCATGTCATATACAGATTGTACGATCAGCCCATAAGAAAATGGGTGAATACCAAGGTTTTCAAGCAAAGCATCCTCAGAAGAACCATCTTTCTCGCCCTCCTTAATAAGCTCCACCGGTGTTATACGTAGAAGGCTTGGCTAGACAGGAAGGGTATGACTGAAAAATCGTCATGGGTTGAGGCCTTTAGCAGACCTTTCGTAGGCTGACCCAGGTATTGGTTGTCCCATAAATAAAAAAATACAATGCAAAATAAAACTATGTCTCCCATATAAAATTCACCATTGCAAATTTTTGGAATCCAATCTAATACTAGATAATGCAAGAACTGTAATACAAACTACCATAACCTAAGCATTTAAAAATCTAAGGTTTTAACAACGATCCTCCTAATAGACCAGATGGGTGAATTAACGCTAGATCTGTTAGTTATAAGGACATCCATAAGAAAACAAATATATATATATATATATATTCATACATTATGTGACTTCATTTTCATCTTAGAGAATTCTACCATATGATTTTTACTTGCAGCACAACCAGGTTAATTTCTATTTAACATAATGTAAAATTGAGATAATTAAAAGTACACATTTCAGTATACATAAGTAATCATCAACTCATACTCAAAAACCTGTAGATCTGCTACACCGACTACAGTGGAAGCAGCCACGTTCCACCCAATCGTAGACTAGGATCGGCTCCTTTGCCTTCTAGTCACCCCCGAGCCAAACCTCCCAGGAGACAGCAGGGACCCCTAACTTCAGATTTTAAAACTTAGAAACATTCACAGGCGATCATACCCAATAGCAATCACTCTCTCAGCAGAGTCCTCTTGCCCAGCATACTCAGCAGCGTCCTGCCTACACCGTATGCTCTCCTTTTTGTCTCTTTCTTCTTTGGATCCTTTTTTATTTGCCTAGGGCTTTCCCATTAGCCCTCTCCCCTTCCTTCCCCGACATTCCCAGGGCTTAATGGTATCCCCTATTTCAGGGATGTGTCTGTGTTGATTCTGCACATCTGACACTTTATTAATTTTAGTCCTTGAAGTTAGCTGGTCCCTGTTCCTTACTGTCTCCCGCAGGTTTCCTCTTTTAACCTGGTTGCTTCCACTATATTCGCTGCACAAATAATATTTTTTATTAATCATTGTCATTAACCCCCAAGGGTAATTATTACATCAGTCCTCCCCAGACCCTTTGGCTGAGTCATTAACAGCCATAATTCATCATGCATAGACAGTAAATAAAATAATAATAATCAAAATAAGACATAGTTTGGGGGGGCATTACAAGGAAAAAGTAAAAGAATATCATAAAAAAGGTTTGAGGGATGAAATAACACAAATGAGCAATGCTACAACCTCATACTTTATTAGAATATGTTATCATTTCATTTATATAGTAAACCATTAGTATATGTTATTGTTAGTAAATGGGATGGGTGACTGTTAATTGGTGCAATTTATTAGACCATACTCTTAAGGTTGATATGTTGTTGATTGGATGGTTTATTTTTATTTTTTTTAAGGAAGTGGATCCCGCAAAATTTATGTCCAGTATTGGACTATTGGAAAGGGGTCCCTAGTCCTCAATCATTGGCACCATAACTTTGACCCTAACAAGGAAGTGTTGCAGTGTCGACATCTTTGGGTCTTATTGTCGTTTTTCCCCTTCGGTCTCTGGTCGAAATAGATCTTAATAGGATTGGAAAATATTCTCGACCATTTTATATCCATTGATGAAAACACACTACAGGGGGAGATAAGCAAATGACCTCAATACTTGTGGATTTGGACATCTCTGAGTGCCTACCTACAGAGGTCAAAATTCTTTGGGGAGACAAGGTATATATACAAATATTATACTACAAGGGTGTAGCTTTTAGATGCTTCATTTTCCATCAGAATGGTCACCTGAGTCGGAAGTTCCCAGAGGATAGGGTTGGTGGATACAACCCTAGGGATTCAGTTTTATTGGATGATGTCTCACTGGGGGTTTTGGATTCACTGTAATAACACAAAAATTCGTAAAAATTTAAAATTTTTCATGTAACATAAAATGTCAAGTTAGTGGAAATTTAAACAGTTTTAAAAGAATAACAAAGATCAATTCTTTTATTTGGTTATGTATAACTTATTGGATTACCTTAAAATACTATGTTAGTACTGTTAAACATAGCATATGTTGTTTTCAGATAATTAGAAAAGAAATTTGAATCTTAACTAATGCGAAGTGTGTTATTGTCTTCTTTTGTCAAGTAGGGAGAATTCTTAGATGTGATCGGGGCTTACTTAGCTTTACAACTAACACAATGGAAATGATGGTTCTTTATAGGTTCTGACAGGTAAGCATTTTGTTCCAGTGAAAATATCCAGATCGAGAAAAATACTTCACTAGCATAAGATAAGATGCTAGTATTTAATACGTTTAAATGCAGCTTGTACTTGTAAGAGGTAACGTTGTCATCACTATTCGTCAAACTGCATAAAGATGGTAACACAAACTGTGGAAGGATGGGTTAAAAACATAATCAGTTAAGTACCAACATGGAGCCAAAGAAGTCATCATGTAAATTTCAACTAAATGCTTAGATTCTTCAAAATGAGTTGATAAGGACTCTTCTAAAGAATACTTCTATTTTTGCTCATAAGTATTTATGATCTAATGTTTAAAACACATAGGAGAATATATGTTTTGCATGCTTATGCTTATAATTTCATATCTGACATAAAGCATTTGGAGTTAGTTTTATTCATATTCATAGGAATTCTTTTGTAAACATAAAAGTACTTTATGTTGTTGAACTACGAGTTAGTTTTCTGGTTTATGAAACTATGTTTTCTATGAGCTCCTCTTTTCATTAATATCATTATACTTGTTAAGATTATTACACAATGACCCTTACCTTAGGGTTTCTATAAATAGGTGTTTGTATAGAAGACAGATTATCTATCTTGACCTTTAAACTGCCTTTGTCAACAATCAGGCATAAGTTTACAAAAGAGACTCTTATAAAAGAGTAGATAGGTTGCACCTACTTGATTTCCCAACTACGCATTGTGTGCAGAAATTGGTCCAAGGTTTCACTTATATTTAAATGAGTTCATCTTTACATTTTAAAACTCTACTTTAGTAATCTTTATACCTGTGTCTTTTTACCTTGTTCCTTAGTGTATCCACCTAGCTATAAATACACTTTTAAATACAATTGTTATCAATTGTAAAATTCCCTTGAGGTATTATTGCCATCGTAAGTACTAGAGAAAGTCTTGTAATTATTGTGCTGTAGTTATACAATTTACTTTCAATCTCCAAGATTTAAGTGACTTACTTCAAGGGATGAGTAGATTATTTTTCTCAATAATGTTTTACTATTAAAGGTACATGGTCATTTAATTATATTCTATCATAGTTAGAATTTATTTATCCTAACTTGTCTAGTAGACAATAACCATTAAAAGAAATATCATTTCTTATATCCTATGGTTTTAAAACGAAGTAACGACTCGACTAAGAACAATTACATTATTGAAAAATTGAAAACCTATAATTGATATGGTTTTTGACTTGATTTATAATGATTTTATTGCATATTGGCAACAGTGTAATTGACTTTTGTTTAAAACCCACTGTTGTGAAATTATTGGAGACACGTGGTAGATGATTAAGCCATTAGGTTTGTTGAATTAATGAAACTGTCCTAACCCTATTTTTTCATTGTGAGGGTTTTCTCCAATAGAGGTGCGATCGAGCTGAGAGCTCATGGCCGCCATGGTTCTGTGTTAACCTTGTAAGCATCGTCCTTTATGCCTCTGCGAGCTAGTGTAGGGTGGAAATATACTGTGGTTTAGAGGCTTGTTGACTGTTGAGGAGGCATTGGTGCGTCGAGGTTGGTTTTGCCACCATCTTGAGTAAATGTAGGTGTTTGTTCATCGAGCATGGTGGACAGAAGTTTTAATTTAAGAGTTGCTTCTGCTTCTTGTTGGTTTACTCCCTTTGTATGGTGTTCATTCCCTTCAAATCGTGGTTCAAGGTTTCGATGCACTCTGTGCACACACAGTTCCCGGGCTTCTTGTTCTGAGGTGCTATCGAGCTGGGCTCCGGTGACTTTGCTTCCACGACTTCTCCAATACAAATTTGTTTTTCAGGTAACTGCCTGTAATTTATTATATTTTAATAATTACAGCATTTTCATTTTTGAATTTAAGAAATACTAACAATGTTATTATATGCAGGTTTCTCCTTGCTTGGGTTTGAAGCTAGATACTGAACTTCCCTCAATCTTCAGCAACGCATTCACCTGGTAAGCCCTGATGACATCTGAGGGTTGTTCCTTGCACTTGAATTAGGGTGGAAGGAATAGGAGCACCGCCGTGATGGTTAATGGCTTGACCAAAGTAAAAAAAAGAATTATGTTGTTGCTCTTTGTTTTTATAAAAAAATATCAAATCCCTAGAGGCTATTGTGTGGAAATGTTAAGACTATTACAGCCCCGAATTTATGGGTTTTATTTGAGCCTTCACGGCTTGGAAATATGTAAATGATATTATATTTGAATACTCAGCTTTAAGCCGTGCAAGTATTGTCCAACCACTGGGTAGTTTCTTGAAGATTCAAGTTGGTTTTTACAGGAAAGGAAATGGCTGTAAAGTTAACATTTCTTCAAACAGATGAAGGGTTTTTACTGCTTTAAATTATAGTTGTAATATTTTTGGTTTGTAACTTCTGTTTAGACTTGAAGAAGTCATTTTGGTCAGGCTTAAAGCCTCGACGGTTATCATAAAAGGCCACATGTCACTCTACTAGTTTAAATTTCGTCTTAGTTTAGTTTTGTTTACATCATTATTTTTAATTTAGGTTTACATTTAGGTGTAAATGGTTTATAGTAATTTTATTATTTACTTTGTACAGTGTTATTAGATGAATAAAATATTATGTTTCTCTTTAAGATTATTATTGAATAATCTATGGCTCTGTAATTATTTGGTTTTCAGTCATAATTATTTATTGATGTTATTAAATTTAGAAAGGCTCTGCTAGGTTTTTGTATTATGAAATAAAATGTAATAATCTATTTCCTAGAGATGAAACCTATCTCTTGCAAACCCTAGATGGTTCTTTGAGGTTTGCAGTATTAATACCTGTACTTATAGTAAACATAGTTTAATTGTAAGCCTAAATGGGTAGTTAAATAACGTAAGATATTAAGAATTAGGTTAAACCCTAAATAATTATTTTACTCTTCTTATACTTATTTATTTAGAATTTATTTATTGAATTTATATTATGTGTTTTTTACTAGTGTTTAATTTTATAAATATTATACTTACTGGTGTTTGTTATATAAATCTATTATTTCCCGTAATTAGATTTTGTAGTGACAGTACATGTACAACTATATTTCTGTAAATAAACTTACATAAAACTATAGAAGTAAATATTTACATCTGCATTTAGAGTTAATGAAAATCTACTTATCTAAACAAAACATACCTGCTATGTCAAAACCCCAAATTTTCAGAAAAATTTAAAATTTTGAAAATACATAAAATATTGAGAATACGGTATGCTAACAGCTAACAGATATCTATAAAATATTTGATTAACAGATCTGTTAATATATGATCTGAATTAAGTACCTAGCATTCTACTTTTTAAACAAGGTTAGGTTCAACTTGTATAATAATTTCTCTTCTAATTTGCTGATGAGTTTTAATTTGCGACAAGTAGGTGGAACTGTCTTGGATTCTGGGGCTTACATAGCTTTTGAGCTAATGCAGAAAGTTTACTTGTCGTCACAGGTTTACAGGTAAGAATGATCGAGTAACGGCTATCAATTTTCATAAAGCATTCAGATATACTTTTATTTGCAAAATAAATAGCTCAGTAGATAAGCTGTTACAATTTCATCTACTTCTATGAGGTAAAACAAGTTGTTTGTTTCTTCCATCTCAATTGTCAAAGAAAAATGTATAGAAGAGTTTTCTTTCTTGAATGTAGACAACGTTAATTATTATCTCCCTCGTTCACAACCTGTAATATTGTAATGTTTGATCTAACAGTAAAATACATTATCGACTTATTAAATTTGTATAAGCTATTACGGGTTATTCATCTTCTATATGCAGATTTATGTCTATAAGGTTCTAAACTTTATAGTAAAGTACTAAGTCCTAAGGACTTAGAGTTTAGTGAAATGTTTTTACTCCATTTTTCTTATTGTTTTAAAATATAGGGAAACTAAAAGTACTTGTCATGGATGATAAATAGTCAAAAGTTATTAAACTTTATTATGGAATTGTATTTCTAGTAAACTACTCATGTTTCTGCCATAAATTTTTCATTTTTCAACTATTTCATAAACAAATTATATGTTGCACTACTAGTCACCAACCTCTAGATGCTATAAAAAAATTCAATCCATCATCATTATATTAAGACCTTCAAAAGATGCACCAACACTTGGCATACTAGCTTTGAGGTCTGCTCAGTTAGATACTTCTAAAAATATTTTAAAGTAGTAATTTCTTTTGGAAAAATAGGGTTGCAATAGTATTGTTTCTCATCTAGACATATTTACCCATTTTTGTATATTGATTCCATCATTTAGGAATTCAAAGGCTAGACCAACATGGACCTACACCTTATCATTTGCCAAAAAATAAAATGTCAATTTTATAAAAAATCAAAATTGAGCTAATTATAAACATTTTCAATAAATAACATTTATATGTTTGGAAAGGTGATTTAATTTCTTATATTTCATATAATTTTTACTAAAAGTAAGACTTCGTTGTGTATGTATCTCAAAATATCCATGTAAGTTCAACGATGCATACTTTTTTCAGTTCTATTGAATCTAACATATAAAAGAGACCATCATTAGCTTCATTCCCTAAAAAAAGACCTAATATAGTTAAGTGAATTCATGCCCACTATGGACTTCCTTTATATCCTCTTCATCATTCTCCTAGGATCCAAGTACTAGCAAGGTTGTTGATTCCTCTTCATGCTCTCTAAGAGTTCGTTGTACTTTGATATTTTCCTTAAGAGCATCTTGCACTAAACCGATGGAATCTAAAGGTTGGTTTACCAAAGACTAATATATATGAGGACATCCCATTATTATGTAGTTGTGCATGTAAATAATTGAAGCCCATTCCTCCATTCTTTTATTTTGAGATTCCATCTTCATTTTGAATTCTACATTTCTTGTCAATTATTGCTCAAATTGATTACCAGTGCTCTAGTTCAAGTGAGAAACTACCTCCTAGAGAGCATCCATCTTCCCAACACAAGTCCTTAGAACTTTGTAGATGTCCAAAACTTCACAGTATGTGCACCTACTAAGGTGACTATTCTCAATCATGGTGAAAACATAATGAGTTTAACTAAAGACATATACATGACTAATCCTTAGTGTAGAGGAATAACACATATTCAAGAAAAACCAACCCAGGTCACAACTTAGGTCCAAATAGAGTTCACCCCTTAGGTAGCCTAATTCATAATTCAAATCCAAATGGAACCATTCCACAAGGTAATGCACCAATCCAAATCCAAATGATGGCTCAAGCCAACCAACAATGCAACAATCCACTTCACAACTAAAGTGCACACAAGACCATCCCAACATGTAGTGAAACAATCCAAAACCAAATCCCAACCCAATTGGATAGGAAACATAATTCCACCACCTTTAGGCCTAAGATATCCCACATGCACCACAATGCCCCATATAATCATAATTAAATCCCCCACCATGATGACAAGTGATGAAGTCTATGGAGGGTATAGGGGAGAGAGGATGTTTAAATGTGTCCTCCTTGTTGGATGCTACAAGTGCCATTTGTCCATCGAATTCTAATCCAAAGGTCATCCCCATTTTTAAGCAGAGTTATTTTTTCTAAATTAGTTTTCAAGTGACGAAAAAACTACAGAATGAGAATTCCTAAATATAATATGACGACTTCTACTTACTTATCAATTTTCATACATAATCTCTATAAGTAAGTTAACTCTCATTTTCCTTTACAATTATAAATAACCCTCCACTCACAGATCCCCAATTTTCTCAAACTTACCACCCCTAAACATTTTATGATAACTAAAAATTCCTAATTATAATATGATGACTTCTACTTGATTATTATTTTTCATACATAACCTCTATAACTAAGTTAACTCTTATTTTCCTTTAGCATTATAAAAGACCCTCCACTCACCCATCCCCAAACTTCTCAAACTTGCCACCCTATGCCACCCCTAGACATTTTATGATCATTTTATTAAAAATGAATTATTTAATTTAACATATATTTTATTTTCCAAAATGCCTTTTAATTAGTGAAAAGGTTTCTTTGTTTAGACTTTTACTACTCCATTTTTTAATATTCTTTTACAAATGATTAATTGAACTTTCAATCTCTTCGCTCTATTTTAATAGCTTCGGATTTTATAGTTTAAAGAATTTTTGTTTTTACTTCGACAACTCGTTTCATTATAAATATTTTGTTGTAATTGAAATTTGAACCAATTTGAATAAGTGGAATTTTAACATTTGGAAGATTTTTTAGATATATTATTTTCTTTCGTCCATTTCATTTTTACATTATATAACTCCAATAGACTGGTCATTGGTGGCATTGTCAAATGTGGGTTTTCTTTTGGAACCAATTTTATGTCAATATTGTCAAATAGTATCGTACCTATTTCTAAATAGGTAGGAGATGCTTTCTTATTAAAACGCTGGAAACAACGTGCCAAAATTTTCTTTTACTTGATCTATGTTAAGTAGAGTTGAGGAGATAATTTTTTGAAATAGTGAAATCACTAAAGCTAGGCGTATTATTGGATTAGAGAGATCATTTTTTGAAATAGTACAATCACTAAAGCTAGGTGTATTATTGGATTTGGTTATGTTTTTTTTATAAAAAAAATTTCATTTAACTAAATTTTTTCTTCAAAATGTTAAGAGGATTAAATTGTTTTACTTTTGGTTTTTTTTTTTTGAAGAGTTGATCAACAATTTTTTTCTTCTTAATGGCTTGTTTTTATTTACTTAGTTTGTCATAGTTTTGATCTACAAATTTCATTGATATCACATTCTTTATTTTTTACAACGTTTTCTAATTTCTTTGGTTTTTATTTTTGTGTCTTTATAAGGTTCATGATCCTAAAAAAATTATGTTCTGAAACATTTTCAAGTCACAACATAGATGTTGGTGACAACATGATTAGCTATGCAAAGTTGTTAGTAAAACTTTATTATCATAGTTTGGCTAAGAAAAGAAATAGCCTTTTTCTTTGCATCTCCTCGGGATCACAAATTTTACTTAATTAACCTAGCTTGATAGCTCAAGGCTTATCGATAGTTGTAACTATACTTTGTATGCTATGACTAAATGGTTTATCCATTAGTGCAAACTAAATCTTTTTATGCATAAATGTGCTCGAGGAAAAAATATCGATTATGATATTTCGACCATTTAATTATTATTAACAAACTTAATATGAAATAACATATAACTATATAGTCCATAAACTAAAACTTTCAAACCTAAGTAATTCAAATAATATACATATGAAATATCTTGGATATGTACCAACGTAACAATTACTTGGCATGAATAAGGTTTATAAGGTTCGTTGATTTCATGGTCAACCATAAGCTTGATATATATATTTTGTTGATTTGCAATGTGCATGCTATAACTTTGCAATGGTTAAAGGACGTGCATTCCAACGAAGAAACTATGGATAAGGTTGAATATAATATACCAAGGTTTTTAAATTTGCATTTGTACCAACTATACAAAATAATATAAGCTTGGCATCGATTTGAGGATTATAATTTTATGCTTCCAATTGTTTATAGCATGCACTCGTTAGTTGACTCTGGGATACGTGGAACCTTGTAAAATGATTGTTATCCCTTATGATTGAGCAAAGATTAATTTGAATAATTGGAAAATCGAATGCATGTAGGGAGTATGTGAATTACCCACTGTAGGGTGAATTATTTGCATGAACACATGGTTTCTCCTTGGCCAAGTGTTGAGACAATAAAAAGGGATTGCGAACCCTAGTCTTGGTCATTTTCCTCCCTCGTTTTCGGGCCTCCGGGCCACTCTGCTACTGTGTCTTGGCCAGCCACCATATGAACTCTATGTCTGGTTATGTGTTCAGCCCTCCTTCATCGTTCTTGTCTCCTATTGCACCGTGAGCTCATCCTGCAACGATTTGAGGAGAGCCGTGACAATTTGTTCACTGCTTAAACTGTGTGTAGTTGTTTTCTTTTGGATTATTCCTCCACGGCTTGCTTGTTGGAATAATTATCGGACTGTAATTTTATCATGGCAGCAAAGAAATGAGAGCCTTGACTCTAATCTTGTGGTTTGGTCTGTCTTAGGGTTTCTGGTAAAGTGGGTTCTCATGCTCTGAGGGTGGTGACAGCGCGTGTTTTACTGTATGCTTTCTGCTTGGTCATCGCTCCCATCCTTTGGTTGCTACTAGCTGTGGTTGCACTTGTTTAACCTACCTCTGTCATGAAAGGGATGAAGGGTTTGCTATTCATTTTGTTGGTGGTGGCACTCCTGTTCGTGAGTGGCTACATCACTTTTAAATCTATGGAAATAAAATTGCTTTAACAGTTTTTAAATTTGTTTTTAGCTCCTTTATGCCATATGCAATAGTATTAACATTGTGGGTTGTCTCACAGGTGACAGTTACGTCTTCCTTCGCAGCTGGTGAAAAAGCATGGTCGATTTTCTGCTCACGGGTAAGCCCTGGTCAACCCATGGCAGTTCCTACATGTGCAGTTCCTTATGGAATAGTTTTGGTTAGTCGCCGCGGCCTGCAAATGACCCTTGTGGTTATTGTTTTCTTGGTTAATGTGTTTAGTTGTTTAGTTTGTTTAACAAACCCTTGCTACTCGCAGGGTTTTCGGCTTAGGCCGTAACTTGTAAATCCTTGTTTACTGATTTTGTATAAAGCTATGTAATGAATAGTATAAGGCCTGTTGAGCTGTTCTCTGTTAACCTTAAGTGAAAATATGTATCTGTCTAGAGCTTAGACTTGATTATTTTGATACTTAAAATGTACTTTTGGTACATTAGGGTTTCACCCTAACTCGACTATGTAAAGATATTTTTACTGTTTTTAAAATTAAAGTTCCATTAAAATATATTACTATTATCTGTTCTGTTATTTCTTTTTTATCGCAATAATTGTTAGTAAACTCGGTTATTCGAGCAAGTTTATGTTCTGTTAGTAATCCCGTATGTAAATACTTTCTTAAATTATTCTGTAAGTTAATTAAATAGTACATGTTATAATAACCGTGTGTTATAGGTAGGAGTAATTATACTTTCATTAATATTTTCTTCTCTGTCCTTATAGGATTGTAATAATTATTTTATGGATGATATCTTCAAAAAACTAAGTAATCCAATTCTTTGGATTAGTACTTATTTAATTATATTGTTATACTTTTAAAGTATAGGGTTTATGCTATCAGATATGATGTTGTAATGTAATACTATATTTTATACTGTTTTATCTTATGAGGGTTTCGACCCTGTTAATTCTTTTATAATTGTTTTTGTTTCGTTCATTTGAATTAAGTTTGTTCATAAATAAATAATATTTAATAAATACTATTTTAACCTTGCACTTAGTCTGTTTTGAAAGTGTATAGATAATATTTTGTTAATAACTCATTGTTATACTAATATAATTGTTATAGCTAATTTATTTATAAATAAAAATACTATACCAGGAATATCCTATTTAAATATGAACATTAGTAGAAATTGTTAAGCAATAAGTATAATAAAATAACTCTGCAAGAACAAATATCTTAGTTCTTTCTTCATAGAAATAAAGAGTATTTGTTTAAGTTGAATCTTTTCCTAAGTGACAGGTTAGTAGTTCCAGATTGCAGAAGTACACTTTGAATAAGATAAATAACTTGTTTACAATAATCAACATAAAAAAATATGAACTTACAGTTTTTGAAAGGTATTAAGTATTCTTCTTAGCTAGCATCCTTAATTCATTTAGTTTATCAATAGAATTTATTCTGGTTACCTCTCCTTACTTACAGTTTAGATAGTTGCAGGTAAAATAGCTATCATTAGTAGGAAAATAAATAAACTAACAGAGCTGTATTTGCATCTTTACTTAACCTAAATATTAAGCATTCAACTGATATTTATTTTCCTTCTGTTTCAGTATAGATATAATTTTACAAAAATAGGTACTGTATAGAAGAATGAATTACATACTTGAACATACTGCTGTTAGTAAATAATATGATTGTTTTTCTTTTCTGATATTCTAAAATACATAGTCTAGATCTGACAACTACTCTATGAAACAGATTAATATTCCTTCTGCAAAAACAACTATCTACTGAAAGAAAACATTTACATACTCTGAAAGACATTTCATTTCATATTTCTATCATACTTTATTCATTTAAATACACTACATGTGCTAGAGTACGATCTGGATTACTCCAGATGGGAAAAACACAGGTAGGATTTATTTTTCATCAAAGAATAGATTCAGCATTAAACAACTAAGAGATTTCACACTTAACAGTTTACATCATAAACTATAATCATTCATTATTTATTCACACACAGATATAAACATTAACACAGAAATTAAAAGATAGTAGAACCTGTTCTTAAAGCTGGATGACAATAGCAATGGGAGGCCGTTCCTCCCTACCAACTCCTGGAGAGCGCTCAAACAGGGACTTCTCAAGACCCTCGAGCCTGTTCTGGTCTCCTTGGCTGGAACTAGGTGGAGAAAACAACAAAGTACTAGTCCTGAGACTCAATACCAACTCTGCACACTGCAGCAAGATCTCTCAGCTACAAAGCTGTACTAGATCACCTTCCTGCAGTTTACCCCTCAAACACCTTCCTCAAAAATTCCCTTCCCAATGAATTCCTTGAAGTGCATTCACCTGAATGATTCTTCTCCTGGAATGAGCGGCCTCAGCTCTCTTCAATGGGTACTTTTTTTAAGATTGCCTAGGTCTTTTTGGGTTAGCTGTCATTAATTAAGCCACCTGCTATGATCCCACTTTCTTGGGGGATCATGACCCCAAATGTAGGGAGGTTGCCACCTGCAACATAGGAAGTGTTTGAGGATGCTGTAACTTGTCTTTTTGCTCTCCACCTAGTCTCCTCCACCAACTTGACCAGTGACACTCTTTTTAACAGCTCTCCCAAGCTGTTGTCTCCACTTTTATTTATTTAAAATTAAAATATTCAGAATTACATTCCACATCCTTAACTCTGTTGAGTCATCAGTTTCAACATAGCTTTAAATTTAACATAATGTCTTCGAATAAAATCAAAATAAGATAACATTATTTTACAAAATTGGGGCATGTGGCATACACACCCCCTTAGAATATAACATCATCCTTGATGTTATTTATTTTTCATCCTTCGAAGTCCCCTATAACATAATTGGATATGCATCTCGCATTTTACTTTCCAATTCCTAGGTGACTTATTCAGGACTAAGGTGCTTCCATTGCACCTTCACCTATCCAATGGTGCGGTTCCGAAGTGTAATTTCCCTCCTCCCGAGGATACAGTCCGGTTCCACCAGAAATTCTCCTTCTAGTTCCACCTGTACAACATTCCAGTTAACAACATGAGTAGCATCATGAACATATTTCTTTAAAACGGAAATGTGAAAAACATTATGTACTCTTAATTTAGGTGGTAATGCTAATTGATAAGCTACTTGTCCAATCCTAGACAAAATTTCAAATGGGCCATAGTAACGAGGTGCCAATTTTGCACAACTCCCCAATCTTAGAGAGCTCTTTTTGGGCCTTACCTTAATGAACACATGTTCACCTACCTGAAACTCCTTGGGAGTTATTTTTAAGTCTGCTTGACTTTTCTGCCGATCATGTGCCACTTTCAGATTTCCCTGCACTTGTTTCACAATTTCTTCCATTTCTTTCAACAGTTCTGGACCTAATACCAATCTATCTATTGGATTACTCCAAGAGATAGGAGTATTACATTTTCGTCCATATAAAATTTCAAACGGACTAAATCTAGCTGATGTCTGATAATTATTATTATAAGCAAATTCTGCTAGATGTAAATAGTCCTCCCATTTACCAGGCTGGTCCTTCACATACATTCTTAATAGATCTTCCAGTACCTGATTTACCCTTTTAGTTTGTCCATCTGTTTGAGGATGGAAAGAAGTACTGAAATTTAATGTGGTGTTTAACCCTTTAAACAAAGACTTCCAAAATTTTCTTGTAAAATTAGGATCTTTGTCTGAGATTATGACTTTTGATACTCCATGTAATTGGAAAATCTGCTTTAGAAAAATATCAGCTATGTTGGCAGCTTTGTAAGTAGTTTTAACAGGTATAAAATGAGTTGTTTTGCTTAACTTATCAACTACTACCATGATAGAATCATTCTAATTTTGATTTCTAGGCAGTCCAGTAATAAAATCTAGACTAATCACCTCCCATTTCCAGCTAGGGATAGGTAAAAGCTGTAGCAAACCAGCTGGGTGTTGGTGTTCAGTTTTTACCTATTGACATTCTAAACACCTTGCAATATATTCAGCTACTTCAGTTTTCATATTTGGCTAGAAATACTCTTTTCTTAACATAGTTATAGTCTTTTGGTAACCTAGATGACCTGAATATGGTGTTTTATGAATTTCGTCCAGAATTAACAGCTTGACTTTAGGTACGTTAGGTACATACAGTTTATCCTTATATAGTAATAATTCTTTTTCATTTAAACTGTAACCTTTTATTAAGTTTTTTGTTGGATTTTCCTTAGCGTTAGCTTGCAAATTTTGGTAAATTTCATCTTGTTTTATTCCTCCTTTAAGCTGTTCATCTAAGTCTGAAACATAAGTGTTGATTGCTGTTGCAAAATTCAGCCTTGCGTTCCTACTTAACGCATCAGGAACTTTATTTTTTTTACCTTGTATATGCTGGATTTCGAAATCATACTCGCTTAAGAAAGCTAACCACCTAGATTGTCTGGCATTTAAATTAAGCTGATCTAAAAGATACTTCAATCCTTTATTATCAGTCATTAAAACAAATTTTCTGCCAATTAGGTGATGTCACCACATCTTTAAGGCGTGTATTACAGCTGCTAATTCTAGATCATATGTTGCATAATTATTTTCATGAACTTTTAGTTTTCTAGACTCGTAGGCAATAACATGCCCTTCTTGAGTCAGAACACCTCCTAAGCCATCATTACAGGCATCAGTGCATACTACAAATTCTTTATTAGGATCTGTTATTCTTAAAATAGGTGCTCTAGTTAATAAAGTTTTTAACTTTTTAAAGATTTCTTCACATTTCTGATTCCAGACGAACTTCTTTCCTTTCTTCTGCAAGGAAGTTATCGGATTTTCTATCCTTAAAAAGCCTTCGATGAACCTCCGATAGTAACCGATAATGCCCATGAAATATCTAACATCCGTTGCATCCTTAGGAACAGGCCAATCTTCGTTTGCCTGTATCTTTTCATAATCTACGAAAATTCCTTCTTTGGTCACTACGTGACCTAAATACTAAATCTTATCCTTCAAGAAATCACACTTACTAAACTTTTCGAAGAGTTGATGTTCTCACAACTCTTGCAAAACAATTTTTAGATGTTCTTTATGTTCTTCTTCAGTTTTTGAATAGAGTAGAATTCATCGATAAACATGACCACAAACTTATCTAAATACTTATGCATTATGTTGTTCATTAAACACATGAAGATAGCCGGGGAATTAGTAAGCCCGAATGGCATTACGACAAATTCGTAATGACCATATCTTGCTCTAAAAGCTGTCTTAAATATGTCTTCATCTTTAATCCTCACTTGATGATATCCGGACCTTAAATCTATTTTAGAAAACACCATGGCTCCACGTAGTTGATCAAACAGATCAGATATGTGGGGCAACGGATATTGATTTTTGATGGTCATCTTGTTTAGCTGACGGTAGTCTATGCAAAGTCGCATAGTTCCGTCCATCTTCTTGACAAAGATGACAGGTGCCCCCTAGGGAGACACACTTGGTCGAATATACTTTTTATCAATTAACTCTTTTAATTGCGATTTTAATTCATTAAGTTCCAATATGTTCATTCGATAAGGGGCCTTTGAGCTAGGTACTGCACCCGGTACCAGCTCAATGGTGAAATCCAATTCCCTTTTCGAAGGTAATCCCGGAATTTATTTTGGGAATACATCAACATATTCATTTAAGACTGGGATGTCTTCCAATTTTAACTTATCTATTTTAATTTTACTTTCCTCATCAGTAATTGTTACTACGTAAGCTTTACATCCCTTCCTAACAGCTCATTTAAGTTGTAAAGCAGAAATCTTCCTTACAATAGTTTTTCTAGGAATTCTTTTAACACTTACTGGTTTTTCATCACTGTTTAAACATATGAAAGTTTTATCATAACAATTCAGAATTACTCTATGTTGTTCCAACCAGTCCATACCAATCAGTAAATCATATGAGCCAAGTGGAAAAACATTAAGTTTAACAACAATTTCAAATTTATCCATAACTAATGCACATTCTTTCACAAAACAAGTTACTTTTCTTTTAGCACCAGTGGCTAACTGAACTAACCATGAATTCTCAAACTTATCAACAGATAACTTACATTTTTCTACTATCTGAGGTGCAATGTAATTGAGACTAGCTCCTGGATCAATCAAAATAGTTACAAGGGTCTGATTTATCATACCTTCAACTTCCACCATGGAAGTCTGATATTCAGCTTGTCGGTTCTCCAAGGATGCGTTGATTCTAGGCATGCTCCTTGCTAGTTCCCCAACGGTCATCTCCTCCTGTATAGTATGAATATTGCTAACAATCTTCTTTCGGTTTGGACAGACTGAAGCATAGTGTGGGCCATTACATTTCCAGCACTTGACAGGCTCTTTACGCTCAAAATTCTTGGTAAAGTTTCCATGATTATTTGCAGTTTCCTTACCTTTAGAATTATTCTGATGGTTGGGTGTACTGTTCCTATTTCCTTGGAAATTCTTGTTATTAGAATAGTTTTTGACCTTATTGTTCTTAAAATTTGTGTTAGGCACAAAATCCTTCTTCTTATATTCAAACTGATTATTATTTTTCTTAGCCTTCCAGTTGGCCAAGCTTTCTTTCTTCAAATTCTGCTCAAAACAAAAGCTAGCCTTTCGCATAGCTTCTTCCAAGGTATTTGGGTTATCATATTCAATTCTATCTTTAATATGATACGATAGACAGCTAAGGAATCGTTGTACCTTTGGTTTCTCATCTACAAGGTAAGGTACATACCTAAGTAGACTTAAGAACTTGCTATTCAGATCCTTCATTGTCATTGAACCTAACTTCAGTTCATAAAACTCTTTAGCTCTCTCCTCATAATATTGCTCAGATAGGAATTTCTTTTTGAAATACCTCTTAAAGGTACTCCAGTTAACTTCTTTCTCTTTTATACCCTTAACTCTCTTCAAGTCCTGCCACCAAATGTCAACCTTTCCTGAGAGGTTATATATAGCCATCCTAGCCTTTAACTGGTTAGAATAATTATATATTTGGAAGTACTTAGTCATCCCAGATAACCAGGATTAAGCTTCCTCCCCCTTCTCAGTTTCTCCATTAAAAGTTGGTGGTTTTATCTTTTTGAGTTCCCTAAACATTTCCTCATAAGGTTTGTATTTCCTCTTCTTAGCGTACAGATTATCATCACTATTGTCACTAGTAGTATGGTAATTTTATTGTTCACCAAACACTTCAGATGACGAACTGCTTTCAGTTTTCGTATGCTTCATCTTTTTAGATTTTCGTTGATGACTGGCATCTTCAGATTCTGACCTTCTACCCCTACCCTCAGTTTGAAACTTTTCAATTAGGATCTGATTCAGCTCTTCTTGAGCCTTCGGAATCCTTTCATTCTCTCGCTTTACAAACTCCATTTCAGTTTTTAAGTCTTTTACAGTTTGTAACAACGCTGAGGAATTGGTAGTTAAATCCTCTGGTATAGGATCTCTTGGTAAATTTCCTGTTTCTGTAGCTGGAGACTTCTCCTGAGCATACTCTTCCAGCCTTTCCATACCTGCCTGTTAAACTTCAGAAAAAAGACAATTTTATGTTTAATAACATTAAAAAAAAATGCGTCAGCATAATAATTTTAATTTACTGTTGTATGAAAGCTAGTTGGACTTCATCAAGGCCTAGTGTTTGAACCTTGTGCTCTGATACCACATGTCAAAACCCCAAATTTTCAGAAAAAAATTTAAAATTTTGAAAATACATAAAATATTGAGAATGCGGTCTGCTAACAGCTAACATATATCTATAAAATATTTGATTAACAGATGTGTTAATATATGACCTGAATTAAGTACCTAGGATTCTACTTTTTAAACAAGGTTAGGTTCAACTTGTATAATAATTTCTCTTCTAGTTTGCTGATGAGTTTTAATTTGCGACAAGTAGGTGGAACTGTCTTGGATTCTGGGGCTTACTTAGCTTTTGAGCTAACGCAGGAAAGTTTACTTGTCCTCACAGGTTTACAGGTAAGAATGATCGAGTAATGGCTATCAATATTCATAAAGCATTCAGATATACTTTTATTTGCAAAATAAATAGCTCGGTAGATAAGCTGGTACAATTTCATCTACTTCTATGAGGTAAAACGCAGTTGTTTGTTTCTTCCATCTAAATTGTCAATGAAAAATGTATAGAAGAGTTTTCTTTCTTGAATGTAGACAACGTTAATTATTATCTCCCTCGTTCACAACGTATAATATTGTAATGTTTGATCTAATAGTAAAATACATTATCAACTTATAAAATTTGTATAAGCTATTACGGGTTATTCATCTTCTATATGGAGATTTATGTCTATAAGGTTCTAAAATTTATAGTAAAGTACCAAGTCCTAGGGACTTAGAGTTTAGTGAAATGTTTTTACTCCAGTTTTCTTATTGTTTTAAAACATAGGGAAACTAAAAGTACTTTTCATGGGTGATAAATAGTCAAAAGTTATTAAACTTTAATGAATTGAACTACGTACAGGATTCATAGTCATTGTCCTAGTAATTGTCATCCACTGATCTATAATTTCTATGATATTCAACGATACCTACATGAATCATCTTGTTTATAAAGCAATTAAACTTACCAGTAGTTCTGGATTATAAACAGATAAGGTTTATAAGGTTCATGATCCTAAAAAAATTATGTTTTGAAACATTTTCAAGTCACAACACAGATGTTGGTGACAACATGATTAGCTATGCAAAGTTGTTAGTAAAACTTTATTATCATAGTTTGGCTAAGAAAAGAAATAGCCAAGTTTCTTTGCATCTCCTTAGGATCACAAATTTTACTTAATTAACCTAGCTTGATAGCTCAAGGCTTATCGATAATTGTAACTATACTTTTTATGCTATGACTAAATGATTTATCCATTAGTGCAAACTAAATATTTTTATGCATAAATGTGCTCGAGGAAAAAATATCGATTATGATATTTCAACCATTTAATGATTATTAACAAACTTAATATGAAATAACATATAACTATATAGTCCATAAACTAAAACTTTCAAACCTAAGTAATTCGAATAATATACATATGACATATCTTGGATATGTACCAACATAACAATTACTTGGCATGAATAAGGTTTATAAGGTTCGTTGATTTCATGGTCAACCATAAGCTTGATATATATATTTTGCTGATTTGCAATGTGCATGCTATAACTTTGCAATGGTTAAAGGACGTGCATTAGTCACTCCAACGAAGAAACTATGGATAAGGTTGAATATTATGTACCAAGGTTTTTAAATTTGCCTTTGTACCAACTATACAAAATAATATAAGCTTGAAATCGATTTGAGGACTATAATTTTATGCTTCCAATTGTTTATAGCATGCACTCGTTGGTTGACTCCGGGATACATGGAACCTTGTAAAATGATTGTTATCCCTTATGATTGAGCAAAGATTAATTTGAATAATTGGAAAATCGAATGCATGCAGGGACTATGCTAATTACCCACTGCAAAGTGAATTATTTGCATGAACACGTGGTTTCTCCTTGGCCAAGTGTTGAGACAATAAAAAGGGATCGGGAACCCTAGTCTTGGTCATTTTCCTCTGTCATTTTCGGGCCTCCGGGCCACTTTGCTACTGTGTCTTGGCCGCCATGTGAACTCTGTGTCCAGTTATGTGTTCAGCCCTCCTTCATCGTTCTTGTCTCTTGTTGCACCATGAGCTCATCCTGCAACGATTTGAGGAGAGCCGTGACAATTTGTTCACTGCTTAAACTGTGTGTAGTTGTTTTCTTTTGGATTATTCCTCCATGGCTTGCTTGTTGGAATAATTATCGAACTGTAATTTTATCATGGTAGCAAAGCAATGAGAGCCATGACTCTAATCTTGCGGTCTGGTCTGTCTTAGGGTTTCTGGTAAAGTGGGTTCTCATGCTCTGAGGGTGGTGACAGCACGTGTTTTACTGTCTGCTTTCTGCTTGGCCGTCGCTCCCATCCTTTGGCTTCTACTAGCTGTGGTTGCACTTGTTTAACCTGCCTCTTTCACGAAAGTGATGAAGGGTTTGCTATTCATTTTGTTTGTGGCGGCACTCCTCTTCGTGGGTGGCTACATTACTTTTTAAATCCAGGTAAATAAAATTGCTTTAACAGTTTTTAAATTTGTTTTTAGCTTTGTTATGCCATATGCAATAGTATTAACATTGTGGGTTGTCTCACAGGTGACAGTTACGTCTTTCTTCGCAGCTGGTGCAAAAGCAAGGTCGGTTTTCTGCTCACAGGTAAGCCCTGGTCAACCCATGGCAGTTCCTACATGTGCAGTTCCTTATGAAACAGTTTTGGTTGGTCACCGCGGCCTGCAAATGACCCTTGTGGTTATTGTTTTCTTGGTTAACTTGTTTAGTTGTTTAGTTTGTTTAACAAACCCTTACTGCTCGCAGGGTTTCCGGCTTAGGCCGTAACTTGTAAATCCTTGTTTACTGATTTTGTATAAAGCTATGTAATGAATAGTATAAGTCCTGTCGAGCCGTTCTCTGTTAACCTTAAGTGAAAAGATGTATCTGTATAGAGCTTAGACTTGATTATTTTGATACTTAAAATGTAATTTTGGTACATTAGGGTTTCACCCTAACTCGACTGTGCAAAGATATTTTAACTGTTTTTAAAATTATCTTCCATTAAAATATATTACGGTTATATGTTCTGTTATTTCCTTTTTATCGCAATAATTGTTAGTAAACTCGGTTATTCGAGCAAGTTTATGTTCTGTTAGTAATCCTGTATGTAAATACCTTCTTAAATTATTTTGTAAGTTAATTAAATAATACATGTTATAATAACTGTGTGTTATAGGTAGGAGTAATTATACTTTCATTAATATTTTCTTCTTTCTCCTTATAGGACTGTAATAATTATTTTATGGATGATATCTTCAGAAAACTAAGTAATCCAATTCTTTGGATTAGTACTTATTTAATTATATTGTTATACTTTTAAAGTACAGGGTTTATGCTATCATTTATGATGTTGTAATGTAATACTATATTTTATACTGTTTTATCTTATGAGGGTTTCGACCCTATTAATTCTTTTATAATTGTTTTTGTTTCGTTCATTTGAATTAAGTTTGTTCATAAATAAATAATATTTAATAAATACTATTTCAACCTTGCACTTAGTCTGTATTGTAAGTGTATAGATAAGATTTTGTTAATAACTCATTGTTATACTAATATAATTGCTATAGCTAATTTATTTATAAATAAAAATACTATACCAGGAATATCCTATTTAAATATGAACATTAGTAGAAATTGTTAAGCAATAAGTATAATAAAATAACTCTGCAAGAACAAATAACTTAGTTCTTTCTTCACAGAAATAAAGAGTATTTGTTTAAGTTGAATCTTTTCCTAAGTGACAGGTTAGTAGTTATAGATTGCAAGTTATTTGAATAAGATAAATAACTTGTTTACAATAATCAACATAAAAGAATATAAACTTACAGGTTTTGAAAGGTATTAACTATTCTTCTTAGCTAGCATCCTTAATTCATTTAGTTTATCAATAAAATTTAATCTGGTTACCTATCCTTACTTACAGTTTAGATAGTTGCAAGTAAAATAGCTATCATTAGTAGGAAAAGAAATAAACAAATAGAGTTGTATTTGCATCTTTACTTAACCTAAATATTAAGCATTCAACTGATATTTGTTTTCCTTCTGTTTCAGTATAGATATAAGTTTACAGAAATAGGTACTGTATAGAAGAATGAATTACATACTTGAACATACTATTGTTAGTAAATAATATGATTCTTTTTCTTTTCTAATATTCTAAAATACATAGTCTAGATCTGACAACTACTCTATGAAACAGATTAATATTCCTTCTGGAAAAACAACTATCTACTAAAAGAAAACATTTCCATACTCTGAAAAACATTTCATTTCATATTTCTATCGTACTTCATTCATTTAAATACACTACTTGTGCTAGAGTACGCTCTGGATTACTCCAGATGGGGAAAAACACAGGTAGGGTTTATTTTTCATCAAAGAATAGATTCAGCATTAAACAACTAAGAGATATCACACTTAACAGTTTACATCATAACCTATAATCATTCATTATTTGTTCACATATAGATATAAACTTTAACACAGAAATTAAAAGGTAGTAGAACCTGTTCTTAAAGCTGGATGACAATAGAAATGGGAGGCCGTTCCTCCCTACCTACTCCTGGATAGCACTCAAACAGTGACTTCTCAGGACCCCCGAGCCTGTTCTGGTCTCCTTGGCTGGAACTAGGTGGAGCAAACAACAAAGTACTAGTCCTGAGACTCAATACCAACTCTGCACACTGCAACAAGATCTCTCAGCTGCAAAGCTGTACTAGATCACCTTCCTACAGTTTACCCCTCAAACACCTTCCTAAAAAATTCCCTTCCCAATGAATTCCTTGAAGTGCATTCACCTTAATGATTCTTCTCTTGGAATGAGCAGCCTCAACTCTCTTCAATGGGTACTTTTATTAAGATTGCCTAGGTCTTTTTGGGTTAGTTGTCATTAATTGAGCCACCTGCTCTGATCCCACTTCCTTGGGGGATCATGACCCCAAATGTAGGGAGGTTGCCACCTGCAACATAGGAAGTGTTTGAGGATGTTGCCACTTGTCTTTTTGCTCTCCACATAGTCTCCTCCACCAACTTGACCAGTAATACTCTTTTTAACAACTCTCCCAAGCTGTTGTCTCCACTTTTATTTATTTAAAATTAAAATATTCAGAATTACATTCCACATCCTTGACTCTGCTAAGTCATCAGTTTCAACTTAGCATTAAATTTAACATAATGTCTTGGAATAAAATCAAAATAAGATAACATTATTTTACAAAATTGGGGCATGTGACATGCTGTACTAGAGTACTGCCTTGTAAAAGGCGTGGAAAAATACAGTTTGGTAATTTTTCTATCCATATTTTACTTAGAAACATCTCTACTATTTAATCATAATCTGCTAATTACTAATTTTCTCAGTAAAACAAATGCTCTTTCTTCTTCATTAACCCTAATAAAATAACAATATGTTAATCTTGATAAACTCTTAATCATTTTCTGGAACAATAGATAAAATAATAATTAAACCTAAACAAGTAAAACCTGTCAAATAGATGAGGTGACAACAGCTTAAGGAGGTTGTTCCTCCCAACCAACTCCTGGAGAAATCTTAGTCTGCAATTTCTCAGGACCCTCGAGCCTGTCTTCTGGTCCTCCTGGTAGAGTACTGGGTGAGAGATGTAATATTGAGATCCTCTACAAATTTACTGAATATACAATAGTAACTCAGCCCTGCCTACATCAGTAAGAACTTCAGCTTAGAATAGTTGCACAAGCTCAATCTTCAGCACTTATCCCCTCAAACTCACTTCAACTAGTCCCCTCCATCGAATTTCTCATGTGCACTTCATTCACTCAGAATGATCACAATTCTAGAATGAGCAGCCTCCGCTGTCTTCAATGGGAAGTTTTATATCAATACCTAGGTCTTCTAGGTTAGTTTTTACTTAATGAGCCACCTGCTCCTATTCCACTTTCTTGGGGAATCATGACCACAAATATAGGGAAGTTGCCACCTGCAACAGTTAGAAGTAGTTTGAGGATGCTGCCACTTGTCAATATACTCTCAACCCAGACTCCTCCACCAAGTGACCAATAAACACTCATTTAAAAGCTTCCCTAAACTATTGTCTCATCATTTATTTATTTATTAATAAAATATTCTGCAATACATTAAATTATCCTTGATCCCACTTGGTCATTAATTATAAACTTTATCATAAAATATAACATAATGTTCCTCAATAACATTAAATTGTTTTGCAAATTTGGGCATGTGACATTCAACTTTTACAAATATCTCTACATTGGTTACCTCTCCTAGACTGACTAGACTTACTACTATATCAGAAGGTATAAGGGTGTGTGCAAGAAGATGAGGGACCTTTTAGATGCAATCCTACTTTTAGGAAACACACTCATGATACATAAAAACATAATGTGCTCGCGTTAAGTAATGCTTGGTTTGGTTAAGCTCGAGCTTGACATTTCATATGACACGTAGGTTAGGCCAAGCAAAAAATGCATGCGTTCTACAATTACAAAACATGCACGTGTTTTATAGTTACAAAACGCACACGTGTTATGGAGAAGAAAAATGCACACGCGTTTTGGAGAAGCAAAATGTGCACGCGTTTTAGAGAAGAAAAACGTGCACTCCTTATGGAGAACCACACAAAATTTTTTTAGCGCATGGTTAGGGAAATGAAATATAAAAACAATAGTTTGCATCATCAAGACTTCAAACATATAGTAATGTGATAGTAATATTTTAACATCATCAAGAACAACATCTCAAACAACCATGCCTAACTTCCCATAAGCATAATTTTTCTTTGTGTTGTAATGGACACCATTAGGAGGCTTTAAGAACTAAGTATGGGTCATAGTCCCTTGACCATGCTTCGTGAAGGAAACTCAAGACTTATGCCCTAAAAGTAGTTTTTAAGTCTTGAGGTCCATGAACAAGGTATCAAACCTACACATAGGAACTCCATATGTGATATTTTGCATCTAAGAGAGAATATGCAGTGCATTAGAATTCTCTTAGCACTACAAAAATATCCATAGACATGGTTAAGGGATGAAACCTAGTCCTTAGGCCCTAAAGGAATCATATAGACATATAGGGCAAAGAACAACACCTCGAACAAACACACATGATCTCTTAAGGGTATCCTCAACCTTTAAGTTCGGATATGGCCATGATTAGTATTTTTAAGCATTATATATGGAGGATAAGGCGTTAATCATAGTTGGTACATAAAGCTTTAATTTTAGGTTGTAAACCAGCTTTTAGGGCTCAAGGTCCATGAACGACACCTTGAATCACCATAAATGACCTCTCAAGTTGATAATTTTTTTTTGAATGGGGATATGGAAACCATTATGGGTTTCTAAGTACTATGTATGTGTCTTAGGACCTTAGGCATGGTAAGGGGAGGAAACCTAGGCCTTAGCCCCTAGAAGATGCTTCTATCCATCTAGATCCAAAAATGATGTGTTGAACAACCTCAATAGAGCCTTCCATGGTATCATTTACCTTGAAATGGGGATACTAGTGCCATTAGAACATTTTTAGCACTAAGTACATATATCAGGCCCCTTGACATTTGTGGGGGGGAACACTTGGTCAATCCTTTAATATTAGGGCCAAAATTGATGCCTCCAACCACCACACATGACGTTGAAAGTGAAAACTTTGAATCTTAATGGGGATATGCATGCCATCATCATTTGTTGAGAAATAGGTATGCATCTCAAGGCCATGGACATGGTCATGAAAGGAAAATATGTTCTTAGGCCCTAACTAAAGCTTCTAGGAATCCAGGGATAGGAAGGATGCCTTAAAAAATAATACATGGCATCTCATAAGTATATTTGGACTATGAATATGGATGTTAATGGAATTAGGTGGTTTTGAGCAGCAGGGATGGAACCTCTGAAACATGATTGAGGGAATATGCTTGTGAATTAGGCCATAATGGAATATTTGAGGCACCCATGTTAATGAATAGTTCCTTGAAGTACCACGCATGACCTACTTAAGGTATTCTTTGTCTCCAAGAAAATATGCACACACCTTTAAGACGTTCTAAGCATTAGATATGGGTATTAAGACCTCAACATGATCAAGGGAGGAAATACAAGACTCAATCCCTAAATAATATTTTTGGCCTCTATGGATATGCATGTCCCTTACTCACTATCCCTCTATTCCTTACTCAATATCCTTACATGCCTTTGTATTTCCATCTCTCTCTCACTATCCCTCCCTCCACCCCTCTCTCTCTATCACTCATCCCTCCCCCCTCTCTCTATCACTCACCCCTCCTTATGTTTGTTTGTGTGTGTGTGTGTCCCTCCCCCTTCTCTCTATCTATATCTATGTGTGTGTGTCACTCCCTCGCCCCACTCTCTCAACCTTCTATATACATCCCTCACTATCTCTCCCTCCATATCACTCTCTCTATCATTAACCCCTCCCCCCCTCTCTTTGTCACCCATCCCTCCCTCCTTCTATCCCACACAATCTCTCTCTCTCTCTCTCTCTCTCTCTCTCTCTCTCTCTCTCTCTCCTTATGTGTGTGCATGTGTGTCTCTCCTCCCTCTCTCTATATCTGTGTGTGTGTGTGTGTTTGTGTCCCTCCCTTACTTCCCATATCTCATAACTTCTCTGCACCTTCTCTATACCTCCCTCACTATCCTTCCCTCCATAACTCTCTCTCTCCCTCTCTCTCTCTCTCTATTTCTCACCCCTCCTCCTCTCCCTATGTTGCTCACCCAGACCCCTCATTCCCACATAATCTGCTCTCTATTTCTCACCCCTCCTCCTCTCCCTATGTTGCTCACCCACACCCCTCATTCCCACATAATCTGCTCTCTATTTCTCACCCCTCCTCCTCTCCCTATGTTGCTCACCCAGACCCCTCATTCCCACATAATCTGTGTGTGTGTGTGTGTTTTTGTGTGTCCCCCCTTTTCACAAACTCCCTCTATCTTTGCTTCTTTCTCCACCTTCTATTTACCTCCTTCTATCAATATCTCCCTCCCTTATTCCTTAATTACTAGTCCTCCATGCCATTATACCTCTACCATATCCTCTCTCTCTCTCTCAAACTATATCCCTCCCTCCCTATCTCTTTTCATCATCCCTTTCCATGTTTCTCTCTTTCAAAACCTCCCTCTCTCTCCATCAATCAACCCTCCACCCTCCGTCTTTGAAACCATATCTCTCTCTCTCTCTCTAGATCTCCCTATACATGTGTGTCCTTTCTTTCCTTCTGTCTATCCCCCCCCCCTACACACCTTCTATCCCTCCCTCACTAGCTCTTTCCTTCACTCTATCTCCATCCCTCCCTCGCTGCCCCTCCTCTCTCTCTCTCTCTCTCTCTCTCTATGTTTTCAACTTATCCATTCTCCTCAACCCCCTACCTCATTATGACCCCTACTCTTTGTTTTAATACTCCATATCCACCTTTCCATTCACCACTCCTCTCTCTCATCAAACCATCACCCACTTCCTCCCCTCCACCTTATCTCCATTCGTCACTCAAGTCTCATGTACTGCTTATAACCCTATACTTCTTCAACACCACTTCTCCTCTTAATAGTGCTCTCATTCCCCACTCCCCTTCACCCTTGTAACCCATAATGCTCCCATTCCATTCATATTTCTCCACTTGAATTTACAACATCCTCTTAGGACCTTGACCCTTCCCCACCCCCTCTCAACTATTAACCATACTCACTGTAACTTAAAACAGCCTCCTAGGCCCTTGACCCTTCTCCACCCCCTCTCAACTATTAACCATCCCCACTTGAACTTACAACATCCTCCTAGGCCCTTGACCCCTCCCCACCCTCTCTCAACTATTAACCATCCCCACCTGAACTTCCAACATCCTCCTAGGCGCTTGACCCTTCCACACCCCCTATAAACTATTAACCATACATTTGATGTATTGGATATAGTGCTATATTTTTTGCTCTACATAACACGCACATGTTATAGAACTACATAATGCGCACGCGTTTTGTAGTTCTATAACATGCACACATTTTGTAGTTCTATAACGCACACTCGTTTTCCAATTCTATAACGGTGGGAAACGTAATTGGATTTTAAACATGCCAATTCACTTGCTCGCATGTCACCAATAGTCCTATGTGTATGTTTTGGAGTTTGCTTCGGTAACACCAAACCTGTGCTATGGTATATGATAAACCATAACTAATTGGGTCTTTCTTCCAGTTTCTAAAGAAGTCGTTGTTTACACACTCGTTACAGTATGCTACACACAATAATTTTTAACGAAATATTAAACATAAATAGAATTTTTTATGCATATTCTAAATATCTATATTTTTTTTAAATATTATATTTTCCTATTTTTTTTCAATTTCTATTGTGTCCTAACTCCTTAACTCAAAAAACATGTTGTTAGTGTTTTTTCCGTAACTTTTTCAATTCTTAATTGTTTTAAAAATAAATTATATGGTGTACTAGAAGACATTGATCTCTACATTCTATAAAAAAAACCATTTCATGATTATTTCATTAAGACCTTCAAAGGATGGACCCACAAAAGACGTACCATTTTCGAGGAATGATCACTTAGATAATTATAAAAAAAAAAAAAGTTACTAATTTTATTTTCGAAAAATAGTGCTGCACTAATGCTATAAGTTCTCTACATGCCTGCAAATTTTTGTATCTTGAAACCATCATTTAGGCGCTCAAGCACTGCACCCACAAAAGCATATACCTTATCATTTGCCTAAAAAATAAAAAGTGACTGTTAGAAAATATGAAACTTTACATAGTTATAAACATTTTTAATACATAAAAGTTATATATTCGGAAATGTGATTCAATTTCCTATATTTATTCTTTTTTATTCAAAGCAAGATATTTTGTGTAAGTATCTCAAAAAATACAATTAAGTTGAGGGATTCATGAATTTTCAATTTTCTATTGCATCTAACATGTCAAAAGTGACCCTCTTTAGCTTGCACTCACCCATGTATATTTTACAACTCACTTTGTGTTATCATGATATCTCCTCACTTGATTTAACTTATATTAAACAAGTTGAATTATCTCCAGTTCACAAATTGGGGAATATTGTTGACACTTCGTTTAACCAACCACCCATGTCTCCGTCCTCCCAGAGTGTGGTTGGTATGGTATCTCTTAGTTCCTATGATCCCTACCCTCCTTGTGTTATCACGAGCGATTCTAATGACTCTTCATTAGATAGGGTTTCAGGATCCATTTATGATTTTTTTCCTCTCTTGTCTTGGAACATCCTCGGGTGATGGGTGCACCTTCTAGGCAGTGTCGGGATGAGATGAAAATTGTTTAACCTTGTCCCTCATTAGTTCTAGATGGGTTTCCTCCTTTAAAATCATCTACAGTATATGGGTCTTCCCCTCTGAACAACTCTTCCCTAGTAAAATATTTTCTTGATGCGGAGACGTGCACTCCACTTTCGGTGTTTTCTAAATGATCCTCTACAAATTCGACCACTTTTCCTTTGACCGCCCCATGTTTCCAGAATTTCACCATTAGGGATAAAAACAAAAAAAAAAGGATTACCATGGGGATCAACTCACCAGCCCAACACCACTTCTTACT